>NC_061167.1:45000-62500 GCF_022113875.1 Hydra vulgaris | reverse complement strand
AATTTTTAAACTATTTAATACTTTAGTTAAATTTCAATAAAAAAAAAAAGAGTTTAATTTTCATGACATATAATTTTAGTTGTTTTAATACATGATATCTTATTATTTATTTTAATTGAAATTTAATGTGATTTTTAGTTTTTTGTGGAGTTAATTCTAGTGTAGGACTTCCTAAGCTTCCGATTAACTTAATTTTATTTTATAAATTTGAAAGTTATATTTTATTATTCAAAGATTAGTATTTTATATTGTAACATTTTGAAAAAAGCACAACTAATTAAAACTTGTATTTCTATCATATTTGTATGTTTCTCACTCATTAAAAGTGCTTTTAGTAATTACATTTAATAAACAAAGAATAAATTTAATACGTAGAGATAATACCTAGACAGCAAGAATATAGTGGTCCAATAATGGCTATCCTATGTAAGCGAATTTATTAAAGGACCAATAAAGTTATTGGATTGGCAGTTCTGGGAAGCCGTAACAGAGTCATTGCCGAGCCTTCATAAAATTGTCTTCGCTGGGAAGTTGCAAAAAAACCGCCAATGGTTGAACAAAGATTAGCCGAGGCAAACAACAGATATTGGGCCAATATTAGCCCATTATTGGTAAAATCAAATTATTATTGATATAAACAAGAGCCTTTGAAGATTTTCATTCAGATGCATGTAAACATTTTATTGTTTTAAAAAAATGCTTTTTGGTGAGAATCTATTTTTTTTTTATATTTGATATTGCGCACATAATAATTTCTAGATAACTTTTAAAAGTAATGTTTTATTTTTTGAAACTTATGTTTTTTAAATAATATTTAAACAAATTACAAGAGCAAAACGGAGCTTTACTAACATCGGAGCAGTAGCCGGTCCAGTTATATCCTTGCTGGTACTATTATATCCTTGCTGTCTGGTGGGTAATTTTTTTTTGTACAATACATAGTTACATAGTACATAGTAATAAACTAAAGTTTATATAAATTTTTTAATTTTTTTAAGGTTAATAGTTAGGTAAATAAACAGTTAACAATTTTGAAGTACTTTACTTATTTTTTCTCTCCTACCTTAAAATAGATTGCTATTATATCTGAATAGGTGGCTTGTGCAAGACAAGGTATCCTCTGAGACTATTTTTCAGGTTGAGAAATCAATTTTTTACTTAATAACTTATTATTAATCGTTTTGTAAGATGCTTTCTTCAGCACAAAGCATTTCCACTGTAAACTAAAATTGAATCTGATTTTAGGAATAAGAAAAAAATTTTCTACAAAAACAACAACTAAGTTTTACACCAGAACTTAGTTGTAAATAATAAATGTTAATTTTAATTATTCATATGCTCAGTCAGTATTTAATTTTCAAAATTAGTTACAATCTCATATTTCTTTTATTTCACCGTTGAAGCAAAGAGTCAATCTTATTCATTTTAATAACAATTGAAACAAAAATTTTCTTCAAATTAACCCTATAATATAATAAATTAGATACAATATTAAAATACATTTTTGTTGAATGCTATTATTTTTCCTAATATATATATGTGTAGAGTTTCAGTAAAAAGTTATAAAGTTATGTAAAATTAAAATAAGTTAATCAAAAAATACATTATTACACCAATAATTCCACAAAATATCAACTCAACTCAACTGTTGACTTATAAAACATTTAAATAAGTTTACACAAAGAATGGATAACAATGGTTTTGCACAAAAATTTGTGACTTTTATTTTAACATGTTTTACATGACTTAGAGATTAAAAGCTGAACAATGAAATGACTGTAAATTATTTGCTTTTACAACTTATATTAGCTTATTTATAGCTTTATAAATATTTTTAAACGTTTTAGATTAGTTGCAGCATAACTAATTTGGTATTAAACAATTAAAATGTTTTAAAACTTTGTTTCCCAAAAAAAATTTAGTGAAAAAAAAAAGTTTTACATTTATGGTTTTGCCATAATTCAAAAAAAGTACTTTTTCAATTCTAATTGTTTCTTAAATAAACTTTGGTATGGTCAATTTTGGTTTTGTAAATTTTGACCTTGGCAAACGCAATAAAAAAAATACAAATGTGAACCAAAGTCTTGGGAATAAAACATGTTAATGTTCTTTACATATTCTGTTTTATCTCAACTCTCACTTGCTGGTGGGAAGTCACCGTAACGTTTGTTAAAGACTTAATTTAACTAAATGGGAAATTTTTGTATTTCTTTAATTATATTTTTATATATTACATTTACATTTAGCATGCTACAGGCGTTACGACCAACTATGAGATTTTTTTAATTATCACTTTATTATTTCATTGTTTAAATTTATATATTTCGTGTAAATATTTTTTAATATAATTTTAACATTATAAAAATATCAATGTGACTGGCGAGCAAGTACAACAGATAATTACAACTCAATTGTAAAAATAAGTACAATAAAGTATTTTATTTTTAACTATAATCATTTTGCTCTGTGCATTCAATTATTACGGTTAAGAAACATGCTCAATGCGGTAAACGAAAAAATAATGCACATTTTAAAGTTTGTTATGGTCTTTCTAACACATTGTTATGCAAGGATTTTAGGTTGATAATGTGCTTTTGCGTTATATTTTTAAGAAATTTAATGTTTTACATTATGAGGAAATGTTTAAGATTTTTATTGCTTCTTTAATGAGAAAAAATTCATATAGCCCTTTTAACCCTTCGATCTTGATAGATCTTGTTTAAAAAATTACTGAATTCAAGCGTCTGTCGAAACATTAAGGTTTAGATAAGAAAAAATTAAAGATGTTTAAGGTGTATGTAGAAAGATGCTTCACATTAATTCTCTCTTCTAAGTTAATATAAAATGTTCTAAATTCCATGCCAAAAACTTGTCACGCCTCACCTTTTGGACACTGATTACATGGATGTCACAACTATATTGCAGCAGATACACCGCATGCAGGCTGACATTTCTAATATTTGTTTTACAGGTATTCTAAGAAATAAAAATATCAAAATAAATTTCACTAGGTCTCTTACTTTTGAATGTTATACCCACGTTTTGCATCTGACTGAGTTGGTTAATAACATGGCTGTTAAGCTAAAATCTTTTTTAAATCAATTTATAATGTTATTTAATAAAAAAAGGCATAAATTATTTATGGGTTTTGAAACACTTTTTACACCTATTAACAAAAAATATAAAAAAACCTAACTTCCAATTTATGACAAGTAGATCCAGCATCCTGCAAATGAAAGGCAATTCTTTCCAACAGCTAATGTTAAATAAATTCTATCTTATCCTTACCCTTAAAATCAAGTTAATTCTACAAATACTTTAACTAAAAAAAATTAGCTTAATTCAGTATCACATAAATCTATTACAGATATTTACTTTTTTGTTAAAAGTTTCCTCATCACTCTAATGACTATGATGATGATTTTTACTAATCTGGTAAAAATAAACTCTTTATCTACTGAAAACTCTCACCCAGTATTGATTTCCATATTGTCACTCATCTGAAGAAAAGCAAAAGCAAAAAGTTCCTAATGGCTTTGGAAAAATTACAAATAAATTTTGTTTGTTAAAAATACTTTAACTTTATTATTGCTCTAAAGTTACATCTTATTTTGAATATGTTAACACAACATTTAAAACTAAAGCTATTTCCTTAAAAGTAAATATAACTCTTTCTTTAAAGCATATGTCTGTGCTAGGGATGTTGTTAGGCTCTGCAAAAGTTGAAAATGGCCAGAAAATACGTATGTGAAATGTTTTTATGAGATAGGACAGTTACAGTTTGCTGTTATATTTGTCACTATGAACAAAGTTTTACACACAAATTATTACTGTTGTCAGCCACATATGATATTATCTTCTTCAATGAAATTTGGTTACTAAACACAAAGCTTAGTTTCCTGATAACATTGTAGGGGAGATAGGGGCGCATTGATCGCCGGGGCAGTATGATCTTTTAGCTTTTACTCGTTTACTTATGAGGATATTTATAAAGTTGTTATTAGGTTTTTAGCGCATCTGATGGCATAGTTGTTAAAAAACTAAATAATATGGTTGATAGCCAAAACGAAAAAAATTATTTTCATTTTTTTATTAATAAACCACACTGTTACACCTGAATCCGTCTGACTATTTCCCAAAGCTCTACCATGCAAAAAAATATTTAAAGGCAAAAAAAAGTGACAAATCTAAGATTCTCACTGACAAACTTGAAAAGTCCAAAAAAACAATAAAAGAAAAAGAGAAAACTTTCAAAAGCAAGCTAACACAAAAAATCTTTAATTTATATTGAATTAAGTTTACTTAAGTTATCTTAATTTTTATCACAGCATATTTGTAAAACAACAACTGTTGAATTTATAAATGTTTTTATAAACATTATTTAAATTTTTATTTTACTATTACAACTACATCTACAATGCAATTACATTTCTTCATCATTGTTTTGACTATTAGGAAAAAAAATATTTAAGTTAAGTAAATTGTTAAGTGGCTACAATGGATAAAATTTTGATTTATAAAAAAAATTTAAAAAAATGTTCAAAGCCGCCCAATTTCTCTCCCATTTAAATTAATGATACTCGGCACACTTTATAAAAATTTAAATGAGGTTTTTTTAATGACACATTCCAAATAATGATTTTTACTGCTCTTTGAAGAACTAATCTCTCTTTCATAAAAACTTCCTCTTTTGACAGATTTTTTTTTTTTTTTTTGCGCCTTTGTAACTATTTTAATCAAGATTTTACAAAAATTTTTTCAACAACATTTGTTTCAAACATGCCAAATCTTTTTAAAAATATTTTTAAATGTAAAAAATTAAAAAATTTCAAAATTTGCTTCACAGGATACCTTGATGTGTACGCTATCTTTCCATCTAAGTGGCATTCTTGGGTCACACAGATTGGCATCAGTAGGATCTGTTATAACTATGCCAACTTTAATTTGTAAAGTAAGTAATTTAGAAAAAACTTCTATTAAATACCTTAAACTAATAAATGTTATATAACTGTTATTAGTCATAATCCTTTGTTTCCACCAACATTAAAAGCGGAATCAATGAATGTTTTAAGTTCAATCTTACATAAACTATTTTGCTGATGCAAAAAAAGTTTTCCATGATTTTAAATGGAGAAATGAAAACTAATATAGCACAATTTAAAATTGATTGAAATAAATATTTTGGCTTATTAATTTTAATTAGTCTGATTTTAAATGCTTCTTTTAAATTAGAATTTAGTCTTAAAAAAAATACATTAAAAAAAGCAATCCATCAAAAACAAATGTAATAAAAAGTAATTTAGTTTTACCAGTTTAATTTTAATTTTGTTTCTCAGTTATCAAGCAAAAGGAAAAGTTACTTTTGAAATAGTTGTTAGCCTTACTTAAATATTATTCTTTTTTTTTATATTAAACTGACTATATGTTTTTTATCGATTGTACTCTTGCATGATTTACAGTATAAACATTATAAACTTTAGTATAAAAGTTGTATATTACGCTTTTTTCAAATTTATATACATTGAGTTTGGAGTAAAGAAAAAATTAAGTTTAAAATTTGAAAATTTTTAACAATTTACTAATTATGAAAATAATCAATAAGTTTACCATGTTACACATTCTTTATGTTTATTCACTTTAAGTTATCAAAACTATCATTATAATTTAAAAGAGTTTTATAAAGCTTCAAAGATAATGTCTTACTTAATTATTGAGCTTTAGCGTTTAATAACTAAATTATACATTAATAAATTAAAAATTACAAAAACATATACTTGTACAAAGTGTAGATAAATTGGTTCTAATTTAAATACTTTAACAGTTTTTAAGTATATCCAAACGGCACCGTATTTTGTTAACAAAACTTGCATTATGTGCAAAATTTGGTTAAGCAAGCCTTTAAATACTTCACTAATTTGTACATATCATTGCGTGCTACAATGCTATTAAAGGTCAAAAAATGATGTAATCTTCCTATAAATAATTAACAAGTCATATTGTCTAGTTTAGGTAAGTTGATAACTGATAGTATTTTAAATTCTACAATACCTAGTGAAACTCAAAACCAATCGTTAGAAAAAAGTAATATTTTTTTTATGCTTGTTGATGAATTTTCGATTCTTTTCTTAAAATGGTAGAAGCGAGATAAAAAAATTATTTTTATTATAAAGGTAATCTAAGATCCAAAAAGTAAAGTTTTAAGTCCTCGATTTTAAAAACAGCAAAGAACTTAAAAAACATAAAGTAATTAAATAATTTTACAATATTCAGATATTTGTATTCTACTTTAACATATTTTCATAACACTATTATTTGTTCCACAACAAAAATCATTAAAATATCTATATATGTATATATATATATATACATATATATATATATATATATATATATATATATATATATATATATATATATATATATATATATATATATATATATATATATATATATATATATATACATATATATATATATATATATATATATATATATATATATATATATATATATATATATATATATATATATATATATATATATATATATATATATATATATATAATATAACTGTTATTATTATTGTTCAAGCCTACCTTTTAAACTGTTTTATCCACAAAAAAAAAAGCAAAACAAGTTGCATTTGCTTTGTTTGTTATTGTTTGATTTTTATATATTGGGCAAAAATTCGCAAGCCAAAAATCAAAAACAAAATTATGGAATTTGAACTTGCGATTGATAATAAAACTTTGGTATTTATCTGTTTAAACTTTTTTATAAGTGTTTTTCAATATTTAAAAATAATAGACTCGTAGGAGGCTTTTTATTTTGTTTGTTTGAGAACTTCTTGACAACACACGAGCTCTTTACTTTTAAATGTCTATAAATATGTTAAATAAGTTTCTTATTTTAGAAAATGGAATATTAGAATTGGGAACAACTTATACTCTAAATGCTTTACCATGATGACCTCACAGTTTGAATTACCATTTTACAACTTTTTTACCATTATAAACTAAATTTATTTTATTGACAAATTAAAAATTTTACTCAAAAATATTTGCGTGTTAAATAGTTATCATGATTCTATATATTTTTTGGTATGCCGTTGATTTAAGGAGCTTTAAACTTTACAAGATCATAAATTTGAACGCTATTAGCTTATTGCGTGAAATTTAGAATTTGTCGATGAATATAAAATGTTTAAAAAAGTAGCAAAAGGTACTTTAAATACTGGTTGCTCTCACTTTAAGGGTAGCGGAGGAGCAAAGTATTTAGAATTTACTTGATTGCAAAGTCCCAATCAATGCGTTTTTTTTTCCAAAACATCCTTTTTTGACATAAAAATAAAGTTCAATCTACATCAGGAAGTTCAAAAATTTGCATCATGAAGCTTAAAGCTACATCATGAAGTTCAAAATTTACATCAAGAAATTAAAATAACAATAAAACTCCCTTAGAGCCTAATACATATGGGTATACTTGTATTGATAACTTTTAATAGTTTTGTAAATAAAATTGGTTTTATCAATTGACTATGAGCTTCTTTATTCTTTTATGCACTTCAGATCAGTACAGAGGAAATCCTTAAAAAAGATTAAAATTCTTAAATCTATATTATGAATACTATATATAGGTTTTATATAAATTCATATATGTTAATAAAAACATTTAAATTGAAAAAAACTATTGTAGGCTAAATGAGATTACAAGCTAGAGATATTATATGCCAAGTTAAAATAATCGTTGCAAAATAACAGAGAGGCTTAGGGTGAAATAAAATTATTAAACTAAGAAATGCAAAAAAGGAATCTTAAAGTGTTGAAAAGTGTTTGAACCCATTTAAAGACATTGAGACTAAACGAGTTAAAAACACTTGTTGCTGAAATAAAAAAAAATTAGAATAGGTGAGTTAAGATTATTTATGTAAGAAATGTAAAAAAATGATGCTAGAAAATAAGACACGCAGTGCTTTCTGTTAAGGTTATTATATTATTTTTTTTATCATAAAGTTGTATGAAGTACAACAATAAGCTTATTTGAGCAATACACAGTGATCAGGAATAACTTAAAATTAGACTATATTAATTTTTTTTAAATATTGTTCAAATTTGCCGAAAGCTCGCTCTTTGATTTAAAAAAGGTAGAATAAATAAAGAAGAAAAGAAAAGAAGAGAAGACTAAAAAAGTTTTTAGTCTTTTTTCCGGAAAAGAGAGATTATGTTGCTTTTATTATATAAAGATGTAGTCAAAAAAAACTCACTTTAAAATTTTATCTTTAATAAATATGTAAAGTTGATTTTTTTTTTTTTTTAATATAGAAAAATATATTTTTTATTTAAATATTGCTACAATACCAACATGTATACAAAACTATATACATGGCCGGAACAAAAAGAAGACTTTTTGTTCTGGCCATGTATATATATAAGAAGTACTTTTATTACTTAGCCTCGTAGTTTACATATTATATTTACTTTACAAGCAGTTACATAACTTTTTATAATACCGTTAAAAATTGTTTGAAATAATTTTTTTTTTATTTAATTGATAAAAGCCGAAATACAAAATACATGACACAAGTTAATAAAAAACAATAAAAACCTCAAGATATACAAAGAAAAGGTTCATTAACATATTAGAGACAGTTGCGTAACAATTCTTCAGGTGTATTTGAAAACTTAAGCTATAATCAAGATTTTATCCTCTCAACAAGATTTATTTAAAAAAAAAATTTGGACATTAGAAAACGGGCCTAAAAGACTTGTTACTTTGAATAAGTTAGCTTTATCTGTTTGATACTTTTTATAAAAACGTTGCTGTAAAAAGCAAAACTGTAAACAAACTCATTCAATTAAGCTGTTTTTTCATCCGAAGTTTTTAAACATGTTGTTTGTGCTAATCTATAATTAATGCAAATGGAAACTTTGAGTACAAAAAACAACTTTAAGTATAAATGGTTTCTATTCATATATATAAAAAGCAACAAAAATATTTAAAAAAATACAAAAATGATCAATTCATTTGAAACAATTAATCCAATAACAAAAAAATATAGATATTTACTTAAGAAACAAAAAACATATTTTTCTTGAGATAAAATAAAAATATAAACTTTAAAAAAAGTTATAAAAAAAATACTATATTTAACAAAAAGTAACAAAAACACATAAAAAGCAATTTAAATTGAAACATTGTTTCATCATTATTAGTCTTTAGATAAGCCATAATCAAGTCAGCTATATGAAAAGAAACTCAAGCTAAAAATGGAACATAAACACATTAATTACAAATTAACGTGTCATGCAATCAATTAACTTTTTTGAAAACTCAAAAATGCGCTAAGCCGATTAGCATAAAACATCACAACAGTTAATTAAATAACAGAACATGTTAAAGTAAACTCTAGATAACCCACACCTTTAAAGGAAAAAATAATTAGTGTAGTTTAAAAAAAACTAAAGTTATTGGGATAGTAATATATTAAAAAAAATTTAAGTGGAATTTTAAAATTAATTTATATTGTTGAGGGTTGAGTTATCCTGAGTTTATTAAACATATTTAAACTACTAACTGCACACACTTATAAAAACATACATAAACCTTTAAAAAACATTTTAAAAAAAGTGTCTTTATTTAAATCATTTAATTAACTTGATGGCATTAAAATTAATGGAAAAAATTAAAAAACAACACAAAATTATATTTAAAAAATAAATTACAAAAAAAAAAACTGTGGCCTAAGAATTGTAAATCTAAAATGTGAAGAAATAATTTACAACTGTTGCGCCACGCCCTCTCCTCCCAGCATCCCCTATTTCCTTGGTGCTGTATGGGACGCCATCCCTCCATCTAATGGAAGGATGGTCTTCCTCATACCTGCACCAGCAATAAAATGCCCTCTGGAATAGAGGGCCGGGATGCTGGGAGCAATATTCTTTGATATTTTTCCTTGATTTCGAGTCGGAAATAAAAATCTACCAAGGTGATACATACAAAAAATCTACTATAAAAAAACAAAAGTAATAAATTTATTAAAGTACAAGTGAGCACAACAACTTATTTATTATACTTACTTGAACTTGATTTATTACATTAACTAATTAAATTGGAAAACACATCTCTAGCTATATTAAAAAACGAAAGGTACAATAAAGTGAAATAGCTTAATGACATGTACAAAAACTTATTTTTGAATTTGATTTATCACCAACTAAAATGAAATAGAAAAGTTAAAAATAAAATAAAATTAACCAGTCAATGTAATAAGTCAAGTATAAGTAAATAGAACAACTTACTTGTACCAGAGGAAGCAGCAACTAAATATAAATAAAAGAAAATTAAAATTGCAATAAAACTAGTCAAATAATGTAATCAGTCAAGTATAAGTAAATAGAACAACTTACTTGTACCAGAGGAAGCAGCAGCTAGATATAACTGAAAGAAAATTAAAATTGCAATAAAACTAATCAAATAATGTAATCAGTCAAGTATAAGTGAATAGAAAAACTTACTTGTACCAGAGGAAGCAGCAGCTAGATATAAATAAAAGAAAATTAAAAAGGCAATAAAACTAATCAAATAATGTAATCAGTCAAAATAATTCATGTGAGCACATTAACTTACTTGTAACAGAAGAAGAAACAGCTAAATATAAATAAAAGAAAATTAAAAATGCAATAAAAACAGTCAATCAATGTAATAAGCCAAAATAATTCAAGTGAGACAACAACTTACTTGTAACAGAAGAAGAAGCAGAAGCTAGAGATAATTAAAATGAAATTTTAGATGCATTAAAAGTTATTAATTGACATAATTAGTCAAGTATAAATGAATACAACAACATACTATAAACAGAAGAATCAGCAGCTAGAGATAAATAAAATAGAAAATATAATAAAACCAAATAACTAATGTAAGAAGTCAAGTATAAGTGAATAAAACAACTTACTTGTACCAGAAGAAGCACCAGCTAGATAAAAATAAAAGAAAATTAAAAATACAATAAAACGAATTAAATAATGTAATCAATCAAATAATTTAAGTGAGTACGTCAACTTACTTGTAACAGAAGAAGAAACGGCTAAATATAAATAAAAGAAAATTAAAAAGGCAACAAAAACAATCAAGTATAAATTATTTAATATAACTTTTATCAGATATAAAACATAATATAGCTACATACTATTGTAGTCTAAAATGATATCTAAAAAAGTAGGCTAAAAAGTATAAAGTCCAAAATAATAACAATTTGAAAACGATGCATTTAATTTTAGATGTACATAAATAGTTAAGGTGTGTAATAAACAGAAAAACAATTTAACTCACCTATCTATTTTTGCAAATCTTCTAATTTTTCTAAATAGATGAAGAAAATAAACCAAAAATTTACAAAATACATTTAGTTTTGCTAAATATTAAATAAATTTAAGTTTTCTTTACATTAAAAAAAAAATAAAAAAAAAGGTAATTGTTGGTACAAAATAAAAACATTAAAATGCTGATTAAAGCCAAGCTGATTACTATTTTTTATTTAATATACACAAAAAAAATATAATGAAATTTTGTTTACTAACTCTACTTTCTAAGTTTTCTAAATAAACAAAATGTATGAAAAATTAGTTCATAAATTTAATTGCAATAACATAAACTTCAAATAAAAATGCTAACTTTGACTATCGAGAAAATTTCCAGGCAGAAGAGGTACTGAATCCACCTCTTCTAACCCATCTCCTGCGCATCTAAGAAATACGCACAATACAATATACATTTATCATATATATGATAAAACACTACATCTAGTCTAGAAAATGAATTCAAAGTTTCTTGTTTAAAAAGACATAAGCATTTTTTCTTATTTCAAGATTTGATATATACATATAATAATGAAATTGCACTTATTAACATAAAACAAAAAAAACCTGATCTAATTTTAATATTTAATAGCTGCGTGTATATAAACCTTTACAACAATCAAATCACTATTACTATACAAATATTTGATAAATTTTATTAAATATTTGTATAGTACTTTATATATATACTTATTTCTAAATACTTTAATTAATTTTTAAAAATTATGGCTTTAATATAAAAATATAAATTGTACATAAGAAATTATTGTTTACTTACTTCTAAAGAAATCTCCTTCATTGCCTAAATAGAGAATTACTTATTTGTATTTTATTTGCAATAAATAAAATGATAGCATTGCTTATTTTGTCTTTATTATATTGCTTTTTTATTACTATGTTGCTTATTTATCAGTAAACCCAGCACTGTCTATAAATGTGTAAACTGTTTATAGTTATAATATAACCTATTTATAATTGTACATATGTACTAAATAAAGAATAGTTAAACATATCCAATATATACGTATCGTTAAAATTTTCTTGTGAGTTTATTCCTAAAATAGAAAGTAAATATTTATTTTTAATTTTTAGACATATTCTAAAGCCTAATTTAAAAACATAAAAACTTTATAAAAAGGTTATAGATATACAAACAGTAACACTCGCTCAGTATTTAAGACTATAAGAGAGTTAATATCAGCGCGTGGCTGTCGTTTAAATTGTTTAAGCATTTAGTTGGCTTGCAAAATGTATTCTTTAATCCCTTATAATTCTTTAAATTTTAAAATAAGCTGTTCAGATTTGGATTTGGAGGATTTATGCGAATTATGTGATTTATGCAAGCAAAAAGTAAGAACAGGAAATTTGAGTAAATATATGGTTGCAAGACGTCCGGCTTTTATGAATTACATTAAAAAAATTGATTTATATATAATTAGGACTCTATTCTACTCTTTAAAAGCTGGTCATTTGGCAAACCTAGGTAAAAATGATATTAAACATTACAAAGAGAATAAGTAGGGAAAACAATACCCTCATTTTCATGTATTTCAGGAAGTTCGAATCCTGTGTGTTAATTATAAGCGATTCATTGTGTGATATTACTTTTCAAGTCATTTTTGCTGCTTATCCAAATTTAAATTACAAAAAAATGAAATAAAAAAAAACATCACATATAAATACTGGAAAGTTTTCATGTTTTAATTGACTAATTTATATTTTTTGATGAAAACAAAGTTTCTTACACCCGCAGCACTCCTAAACACCACGCCAAAACAGTTTCTCTACAATACATAACACTTTCTACTATTCCAGTTGTTATTGATGACTAAAAACCGAAGACCATAAGATTTTTTTTTACTCAATAAAATAATAGTTATAGATTTTCCTATAACTCTAACTAAAATGCTACAAAACAATCGGGTTTCCAATAACAAAAACTTGGTTTCCAGTGAAACATTTTTTTCGCAACCAAATAAATTGACTAAGCTATGTTTATTACTGTGGTGTTAATCGAATTAAACAATAATTGATTTTAGATTAAGTAATAAATGTCCACACCCGTAAAAAACGAATCTCGTTAACTTTATTTCACACCGACCATTTCTTTACTTATTTACTTCAATATTTTTAAGTGTATGGCAGAAATATATTTATAAATACCTTGGATTATAAAAAAAACAATTTTTCCACTTTAGCTTTATTAGAACCGTCATCTATATGTTTATGATTTGAAGGAAAAACTTTAAATTTAAGATTTTAAACCACTTTAAAGAAATTGTATCATGAACAGATTGAGCAGGTTTAAAAAATTATTAGGTAGGCATATAACAAAAGAATTTTTATACATAAACACAATTGACAATTAGGCGCAACTTCTCCCGGTGTTTTTAGAAACATTTTTATAAAATTTAATCTTTTCTATTTGAAAAGGAGAAGAATTGGACAAAGAATTAGGTCACGAATCCTAATTATGTCAAAATTTAGCACTATTTGTTCAACAATTCTTAAAGCAAACTTTCTGCAATAAACTCTCACCAAATTTTTCAAGTTGTTTTTCACACCGGTTTTAGCAAATCATTAAACTACTATAGCTATCATTTGAACCGACACTCGGTAAAATACCTAATAGGAATGAAACTATTTAGCTCCGTAAGTACCATGTTAATAATAGTATAAACGGTTTTCATTTATATATAACAATATAACGCAAATATAAAAAATAAAAAAAAGTAAAATGAGCAATGTATCCATAAAGCACTATAATAACAAAGAGAAAAAATGTACAAATTTGTGTGAGAAACAAAAAACATTTTTCTTCAAATAAAAATTACAAATTTTTTTTATTATAAAAAAAATACAAATATACATTATATTTAATGTAAAAAGTATGAGAAGTACTTTATACAATCAGTTTGAATTGTTTCTTTATTATATATCTTTTAGCAAATGGTATAAAGGTTAACAAAACTACCCTTTGGCTGTTAAAAATCGATCAACATTAAAAAAAGGAATTTGACTTAAAATTAAACAAAATTGTTGAAAACACTTATTACACATTATTATCCTTTTTTATTTGAAAACTCACAAATGTGATCAAGGTGATAGAAAAATAAAAAACTTACTATGAGAGATATTTTTTTATGTGTATTCTTGTAAAAGTTTCAAGACCTATGGTTGCGAGTATCGTTTATAAACTCTTTCATAAAAAGCACACTAAAATAATCAAAAAAAGATAAACCCTTACGGTTTAATATAAAAATTGACTTCTTGGCTTTTACTGAATGATTATATATAGTCAGTTTCAGTATGAAACAACCCAATAATCATTTTTAGCCAAGTCGTCAATCAACACAAAACATCACAACAATAACATCAATAACAATAACATCAATAACAAATAGCACAAAATGTTACAGTAAAGACTCAATTACTGAAACCACCGAGGGACCAAATGTTAGCTTATTAGAAAATGTTTGAGTTATTGCTAATATAACTCATAAACGAAGGCTCAACTGGAGTTTTATAAACGAAGGCTCAACTGGAGTTTTACTTTGATTTATTTAAGGGTTATTGAGTTATCCAGATTTTATTGTAAATACTTTATTTACTAACAGCGTAACATACTTGTTAGTACATATTTTGTGATTTCAAACAGATTTTATTATTTGTTTCACGTCAGTACACCGCTAGGCTAGCAAGGACAACACTATTGCCATATCCAATGCCAAGTCACATATATATACACAGATAACATTATAACACAAAATACAATTCATACAAAACAGGCATTTACACATTAGTTACACATAAATACATATAAAATATATAAAAAATATAACTTTTACACATATATAAACACATAATAGATATCACACATTACGAATCAAATAACACACATAAATACTTGCCAAAACTATAAATTACAGTTGAATTATTTTTAAGAATGAGGTGTTTAATAGTAAAAAATTAAATACTTAAAGATGTAGTATATTCGTAAATACAACATTGTTCGTGTAGCATTTATTAAATAACATACCTTGTAATGAATATTCATCAATTTTAAAAATAAGGTATAAAATGATCTTGTTCTTGAACATGCAACATAGAGTTGACCATATGAAAAGCAAGGGTTTTTGAGATAAATACCAACTTTATCAAAAGTTTGACCTTGACTTTTATTTATGGTCATTGAGTATGCTAATCTTACAGGAAGTGGATAACGTTTAAGAGTAACAGGTATATTTGAATCGGATTGTGTTAACTGAACTCGAGGAACAAATAATCTATTGCCAACTGAAACACCTATTAGAACTTGCCCACTAATGTAATTGTTTTGTAGAGTACGAACCATTAGTCGTGTACCATTGCTTTAAGATCTAAATTTCGAAGTAACATTATAACAGCACCAATTTTTAGTTTTAGGCAATGAACAGGCATTCCCGATGGAGTAAGACTGTTTAAAAACTCAACAGGAAAACTGTTGATTTCGTTAAGATTATCTATTTCAATAGTATCTGCACTTAAATAAACTTTTACATTGCCTGGTAAACGGTCCAAAACTTCCTCATTTATTGCTAATAAATCTACATCAGTGGGTGTCAAAATGGCACGTTTTGCATAATTATCTTCTTTTGCAACTCCAAAAATCTATTATAGATTCATTTGCTCCAAGCAAGCACTGCTCAGGAATTTCAATGCACTCGCGAAAGGAACCATCTGCTTTTAAAGATAATGTTCCACTACCAACATTTAAAAGTCATATAGAGAATTCCTCTTCTTCGGCCCGAACCCTCATATTTTTTATTAATAAAAATTGCTGAACATGTTGCTAATGTTAAGAACATTTTATTCAGGCTTCAACAATATCTGCTGGTTGCCCTCTCTTTACTACCGTATTTGCCTAAAGCTCTCTCCCATAAGAATAACATTACCATCAAAAGGAAACCTGTTATTGCAAACATCTTGAAGTAACTTATCAATGACAATTAAAGCGTGTTTGGGTATCATGGATGCCTCATCTAGTAAATACAGGCTAACTTGCCTTAGGTATTATCCGTGTATAGAATTTGGATTTACATTAAATGTGCTATTTTCCAAAATCTGCACAGGAAGTTTGAATAAACCATGAAGTGTACATCCTTTTTTTAAAAGAGTTGCAGATATTCCTATCGATGCAGCTACAGTTGTTGAGTTGCAGTTACAATATGTCTACTGCTGGTTTTTGCGATTAAATAATAGTCTGTAAATGTTTTACCACAACCTGCAGGGCCATCCATAAAAAAAGAATCTAGACTGTTTGTTTCCATCATTAGGTTGCTTACTTAAATCAGAAAGGATAGCATCAGCAATTTGACGCTGATTATCATTTAACAATGGCTTTCGAGAAAGATCAGAAGTAAGAACTAATTCAGGGTAGATGACTCATGGAGTACGTTACCGATCAAAAAAATAGAAAGGTCAAAACTATTGCGATAACGATTAGCTGAAAAAAAATTGAGTTTTATCTGAACTAAAGTGTACCAGCCACTGTGAGCCCTATACTGTAGCAGATTTTATGTCCTTTTCAAGCTCAATTGCCCCTTCCAAGCAATCAGAGAGTTTTGACTTCTTATCATGACAGAGATAAATGGTAATATCTTCAGGAAACAATGCCACCTTAGTTGTGACAATATCTGAAAGATCGTTAAATAAAATAAAAAAAGTATAGGCCCGAGTATTAAACCTTGAGAAACCCCTGAAGTTAAATGATATAAAGAAGAGTAATGTCTGCTCAGGACAACTTTTATACTACAATTGGAATGGAAGAATTCAATAATCTTAAAGATGTCACCAGATGCACCATAAAAAGAAAGCTTATGGAGAAGCCCAGCAGGCCAAACTTTATCAGAATCTTTAAAAATGTCAAGAGCGGTGGCCTTAACCTTTACAAATTTATCTAATGCACGATAAAACCTATCGGTTATTACTGTTAGCAAATAAGCTGTAGAACAAGAAGATCCATATCCATATTGATGATCAGTAAGTAAGTTATTTGATTCAATATGAGAGATTAAGTGTTTGTTAAATAAAGATTCAAAAATCTTGCTTATGATAGAAAGAAGATTAATGGGACGGTAGTGAGTCGAATCATATTGCTCTCCAGA
>NC_061167.1:32500-40000 GCF_022113875.1 Hydra vulgaris | reverse complement strand
ATAAAAAACACCAAATGTGATATTAAAAAAACGTGGGACGTAATTAAAGAAATAATTGGGAACAAAAATTGCAAACCAAATAATTTACCTACTAAAGTTGTTATAAATAATGAAGAGTATGTCAGTAGTGACGTAATCTCAGAAAAGTTTAACAATTTTTTCGTTAACATAGGCCCTAACCTGGCTACAAAAATTAATTGTCCAAACAACTCATTTGAGACATACTTAATTAATAACAACAACGAATTAGCATTTAGCGAACTAAAAATTGAAGAACTTGAAGTTGCGATAAAATCTCTTAAATAAATAAATCTCTAGGTATATATGATATTTGTAGCAATATCTTTATCGATGTCTTGTTGGAGATACGCAAACCGATCTTCGAAATATTTAATTCATCAATTAAAACAGGTACTGTACCAGATAAATTGAAAACAGCTAAAAAAATACCAATTTATAAAACAGGCGAAACATCTTTATTAAATAATTACAGACCGATCTCTATATTGAATAGTTTACAATAGATTATACGAATATCTCCTTCAAAATAACCTCTTAAACAAAAAACAATTCGGGTTTCAAACAAAACACTCAACCGAACAATGCCATTTTATATCTTGTAAATAGCATGAGTAATTCTTTCAATAAAAACCAATTTGTATTAGGGACTTTTATAGATTTATCTAAAGCGTTCGACACAGTTAATCACAATATCTTACTTAAAAAAATGGAAAGATATGGTGTTAAAAACATATCCCTTGACTGGTTCAAAAGTTACCTGAGTAGCAGAAAACAATGCGTTGTTACAGATCATAATAAATTTTCAGACCTACTAGAAATAAAATGCGGAGTTCCCCAAGGTTCCATTTTGGGTCCCCTTTTATTTCTAATATATATCAACGATCTTCCAAAAGCCCTAAAAAAAACTTGATGTAATAATGTTCGCTGATGATACAAATTAATTTTACTCATCGCCGTCTATAAGCGACCTTTACGAATCTATGAACACTGACCTCGAAAACCTCAACATTTGGTATAAAGTAAATAAATTATCTTTGAATACAGATAAAACAAAATATATCTTGTTTCACTCCAACCGTCTTAAAAACTTTATACCAGACACTCTACCTTCACTAAAAATTGATAACATAAACATCAAAAGAACTGAAATAACTAATTTTCTTGGAATAATTATTGACCAGAATATTAATTGGAAAGCCCATATTAATATAATAAACACAAAAATATCAAAAAGTATCGGCGTACTCTAGAAAGCCAAACCTATGCTTTCCCAAGACAACTTAAAAATTCTCTTCTTTTCTTATATTCAAAGTTACCTAATATACGCTAATATTGCATGGGGAAGTACCCATAAAACTAAATTAAATTCACTCTACATACACCAGAAACATGCATCGAGATTAATTTATAATAAAGATAAATTCTTTATTCTATATATATATGTATATATATATATATATATATATATATATATATATATATATATATATATATATATATATATATATATATATATATATATATACACATATATATACGTATATATATATATATATATATATATATATATATATATATATATATATATATATATATATATATATATATATATATATACAAAAATTAGATATAAATATATATATATACATATACATATATATATATATATATATATATATATATATATATATATATATATATATATATATATATATATATATATATATATATATATATATATATATATATATATATATATATATATATATATGTATATATATATATATATATATATATAAATATATATATATATATAATATATATATATATATATATATATACATATATATATATATGTATATATATATATATATATATATATATATATATTTATATCTAATATTTGTATATATATATATATATATATATATATATATATATATATATATATATTTATGTTGGTTGGATGAATAAAAAAATCAATTGATTTTACTTAGCATTTTTAAAGTATATAGCTCAGCTTTACGTAAATAAAATTTTTAGCCATTTCGCTCAAAGTTTTAATTAAATATTACTCAGCGTTGTCGGAGTCAATTGTTCAGCTATTTGTGAATAAAAGTTAGAGCAAAATCGGCTAAAACCTTGTTTATGCAAAACTGAGCAGTAACTCTAAATATGCTAAGAAGAAATTATTGTTTTTTTTTTCACCAGGTCTAAAATCAGCTTTATTATCAGCCTATTAGCAGTTAAAAGAATTTTAAACAAAAAGTTATAAAGTATTTTGTACTTTAAAAATCACTGAAAATACAAACTACATCTAAAGTTGTTTTTCATATACAAATACAAAACACTTTACTGAAAAAACATTTAAAATAAAAATACAAATACTTAAAACTAGCTAAAATAGGTTTTTAAAATACTAGTAAATAAAAAGCTTTACAACTCTGTTGATAGATCAATTCTCTTCATTAATACATTATAAAGTTCATTAATACATATTAAAGTTTGTATGAAAAATGTTACATATATTAGGAATAGTACAAGAACATACCATGTACTTGACAAAAAGAACCATCAGTAGGAGCAGGCGTTTAAATTTAAGGCCTTAATCAATCTGGATCAAGTGAAAAAGAGACACTTTTTTATACTAAGCACAAGAAAGTTTATAGATATTTTAAATAATATTAAAATTGAAGTTTCTAAAAAATAGCAATAAAAGTATCATTTACAAAATACTAGAACCTTATTGTATTTGGTTTAAATAAATGAAAACATATTAATATAAACGTTAAAATTGAATAAAATTTGCATGGCAAAACAAGTTAAATAACACGTTTGAAAAAATAAACTAACTTTAGAATGTTTAAATCATGCAAACAAGAATTGAAAAATAATTTGGATAACTCATTAATATATTTTTACTCAAAACCTACTGTTTAACTTTATCTACACTAAAGAAAAAAAAATCTTAGATCTTTAGTAAAATGACAGTATCAGAACTTTTTGAAGGAAAGTAAATTGAAAACAATCGTTTCCTTATTATTTTATTTTTTGACAAAGCACAATTCAGTTTAAGGATTGCACTCTTCTGAATTTAGTATCCTCAGTAATTTAAACAAAGTATATTTTAAAATAAATTAGCACAAATTAATTGGTTACATTTTAGGTTCATGCATGTATGTCTTGAATAGTTAATATAGGAGTGACTTAAATCTCATTTAAATAGTATAAATCAAACAAACAAACAAAAAAAACAATTAATACTGGGAACTTTTAAATTTCCTATACTTTAATTCGAAATCTACAATCAAATATCAAGCTGTCCAAGAAATTAAAATATATCAAAAAGCTTTTTAAATAACTGTGATCTGATGCCTATTGAGAAATATAAACAAAAAAACAAAAAATTAAAAGGTGAGACATATAATTACTAAGAAAAACAATAACCATTTTGTCATTAAAATGAACTTTATAAACTTCTTTAGAAGAGGCTTTTCCATTTTTCCTGTGCATACAATCAAGCACTTTTCATCCTAAAACCATAAAAGGAGTACCATAAAATGATATTGAAGCATCTTCCCATCTTATTTTGTGGTGTTTTGCAGAACCTTTAAAAATATTAACAACAAAAATTTTTTTTAGTAATAATTTTACAAATATGAAAAAAACTTAAAATTTAGCAATTGCATTTTAAAAACACTTAATAAAAATTGTAATGCCCATATTTCCAAAGTTTTTAGCAGCACTATAGCATAAAAACTTTGATACAGTCTCAAAAAAATTACTTCATCGTATGTTTTTACAGTAACCCGACTTCTTTCTTGAGAAATAACAAAAACTTAACAAATTTAAACAGTAACAAACACACAAATAATAAAATTGATACGTCATTTAAAACGTGTTTGTAGAGGAATGTTTTTAAACGAGTAGTAAAACAAACATCAACATAAGCTTTTTATATACACAATTTAAAATATTTTTTCTTAAGGTTAAGATGTCTCGTATTTTCTCTACTTTAATACTTAAAGGTTAAAATGATTCGTTTTACTTCTACTCAATATTATTTTTTTAATTAATTTAAATTATTATAAACTCTAAATTTTTTTTCCATTTTAAATTTAATCTTCGACGAGAAACAAGTAAAAACGCCCTCCACATTTTAAGAATATTAATTATTTCTTAAATTAAATAATTAATGCAAAAATTATGTTAACTCTGTCCTGGACGTTTAGCGAAAAAATTGCGGAACAGTTTACGGGACCTAGCTTTACGCTATGGAATCATGTACTTACCTTAGGACTCATGCAATTGCTTCCGATGCGTCCAAATTTTTAGCCCTATCAATAAGAAAATTTGTTATAACTCGATGTACCCATGGGAGTATAAAACAGACGAATTTAGCTGTATATCATAATTTTATTTATTCTTGTAATACTCCATTCATTTATTATGAAGTTTATAAAAAAGTTATTGTTTGCCGTTTTGTTGCGCCATTTTTAATGTTTTTCTTAAATATTATTGGCGAACCTTTATTTTTAAATTATTATAAACGTACCTATTTGCGTTAACGTGTAAAGATTAGTCGTTTAAATAGAGTTTTGATGTATTTTTCTTATTGTTTACGAAACAAAAGGTTACAAACATATTCTTGAAGTATTTTAATAAAGTTGAACTTCCATTTGTTTTATACTTCCATGATGTACCTAAAGATGGTTATTCATGGGGGAGGGGGTCCAAAATTCTCTAACTCTTGTTTAATCAGTTATTCGTAGTTAACTTTTTGAGAAAAATTCTCAAGAAAAAGTAATTTTTTGAGAAAAATTCTTAACCATAAAAACTTAGCAAAAACTGAATTGACCTTTTACTACTAAGTCTTTGCAAAAGTTTCATTGCGTATAAAATTACGCAATGAAACTTTTCTTTCAAATTTATGCTATTCAAATTTTGTTTGGATAAATTTAATTTTTAATAGTCGCATTTTAGAAAAAAAAGGTTTTACTTGAATTCTCTTTCTAAACAAAACGTTTTAAAAATTTAAATAAAACTCTAGAAGCATTTACTAGGTACACCTTAAAGAAATTGAATGATTGTATCATTCTTGCTAAAGTATTTTGGCAAAAGTTAGTCTCATATCTTCAAAAAAGAGGAAAGTATTATGTGTTTAGTATATAATATGATGAGTATTAACTTCCTAATTATGTTGTTGGAGTTAATAAAGCCATTACAATTGCAATTAAACTTTAGCGTCGGTATACCATTTATTGCAACAGGCTTTGGAAAAAACCCATTTAATTTCAACAGTGGATGTAAAGTTAATTATTTAAACCATATAAAAAATGACGGTTCGCGTAGTTTAAAAGTATTTTAGAAAATGCTTTTTGAAGAGCAGCAAACTTTACATCGGGTGTGCAAGAGGAGCTCTATTTTAGTTTTATTAAAGTTACATGGCGATCCATTTAACTATGCACTAGACTTTAATGAATCAGATTAAGGTATGATAAAATGAAAAAAAATATCAAAGAATGAGGTTATTTATTGATTTAATCATGTAAGTATATTTATTTTTTAAAAAAACAAACATTTTTTCAAATATACTTACACATTATCAAAATACAACAATAATAAATTTTGTAGACCTTTATCTTTGAAATGCGTTTTAAATTACATTTTTAGATTAGATAATCATTGGACTATCTAATCTAAAAAATTTAATTCAAAATATCAGTGATCCAAAGTAAGAGTCGTGGTTGGTCTGTTCCAAAACAACCATTAATATACTTATTATTTAAATTCTAATAGGTTTTTTTTAAATGGTAAAACAGCTTAAAAATTTAAAACTTAAGTTAAACCATTAAAATTATTATGCATAAAATAAAGAACTATCAAACAAAATGAATAAATTATATATCTTCGGAAACATTATAAAATAATATAACGAAATAAGCAAAATATCTTTTTAACGAATACCAAAATTCACTAATTAAAAAAAAAAAGTCAACTTTGTTTTTATATATTGGGTAAATACGTCATAATAAATCAGAAATAAAAAAGTAACGGAACTATGGTACAATAAATAAAAAAAAAATATCACATTCAAACATTACAAGTCAATTTTCCTGTTTTATTTATTTTAACCTTTTGTGATATTGAAGTAAATGGCAAACAGAGCTGTCCTGAAGGAGGAAGGAGATGTAAAGGGTGTCCCACACCCCAAAGCTAACTCTCTAGACTCTAACTCCCAAAGCTGATCTATATGCATTTGAGTTGGCACATTGGTACTCTCGATGACTTATGACAACGACCATGTTTTGGGATAAAGAAGGAAAATGAACTAACAAAGTAGTACCAGATGGTGATACGATAGTTAAAGGCTTAAGATTATTATCGATATCGATATTTTGTAATAAAATAACACTTTGGACTTAGCAAAGTCCCATAGCTAGATGAAAGACTCCCTTTTTTATGTGTTATAGTTAGAGTCAGAGAAACTATCTAACATATTGCTTTGAAAAAAAAACAATAAGATGGCTGAATATGTTTAACCAATTGATTCAGGTAATGTGGATTTGGGTGAAGAAGATGGAGAATTGAATCGGGATATTTTAACTAGGATGATTTTAAAATGAAAAAAATAGTTATTTCAAGGTTTGGATAAAATACAGCGTCAAGATATTAAAAGACACATTATAAACGTTTAATATAATACATTATAAATAATCCCATTTTTTGTAAATTGAAAATATATATATAAGAACTTTGTTAAATTTGTTTTTCTTTTATAAAGTTTGAAAATAAAGACGAACAAAACAGAGCCACAAGCGAACAAGAACTTTCAAAATTAGATACGAGATCTCGTACTGAAATTTTAAACAAAAAAAGTATTTAATACTTTTTATTTAAAGGGTGATGTAGACACGTTTGATATCAAATCAAATCAAATCAAAATCAAATATATATATTCTGAATAAAGTTGTTACATCAAGGATATTTACAAATAGCAATTTGTACTAATATAAAGTAAACACCTGTCAAACTAAATAAAAATAAGATGGAGATGGTAATAATAATAACTATAATACAAGTAGGAATAATAAAAGTGTTAGTAGTGATTATAGTGATAAAAAAAAATAATAGTAGCGAATACAAAAAGAATATACTATAATAATAATAATAATAACAATAATAATAATAATAGCAATAATAATAGCAAAAATAACAACAAATATAATAACAACAACAATAATAACAATTTATAAAGAGTATTTTTTAAAAAAATGGTTAAAGAGAGCAGTTTTAAATTTTGAGAATGATTTAAGAGATTTTAATTGGGAAGGGAGATTGTTCCAGGTTTGTATGCTTTTATGTTTTATGGACTCGTAGCCGTAATGAACAGTTCGGTATTTAGGTACAGATAATTTAAAGTTGAGAGCAGATCGTAGAATATATTTACAGTTTTCCCTATAACTAAAAAAGTTGATA
>NC_061167.1:12500-27500 GCF_022113875.1 Hydra vulgaris | reverse complement strand
ATATATATATATGTATATATATATAAATATATATATATATATATTTATACATATATATATATATATATATATATATATATATATATATATATATATATATATATATATATATATATATATATATATATATATATATATGTATATATATTTATATATATATATATATATATATATATATATATATATATATATATCAATTTTTATATATAAATATATATATATATATATATATGTATATATATATATATATATATATATATATATATATATATATATATGTATATATATATATATATATATATATATATATATATATATATATATGTATATATATATATATATATATATATATATATATACATATTTAAACAATTTAAAATGTATTCTACAAAAAGAGTGCTCAATGTTCTTAAAAGAACAGAGCAATTAGAAATTAGTAGAAAATCACTTAGCAAAATTATTTCTTGTTTAACACTGTGTTCCATCAATAAAGACTCATCAGAAATAAATGATCAAATTAATAAAACTTCAATTTATACCAAAAATTAAATTACAGGGAGTCACATATCTTAACTACTGCACTTTTTCACACATTTGCGTAATTTGCTGATACTATTGTATAAAAAATTCTTTAGAAATGATTACTTAAGCTTTTTTACAAAATAATACATTTTTTTTAAAGGGGAGTTAATGTAACTATTAATTGAGCTCACTTTTTTTTATAGTATTTTAGGAGAAACTTATTTTCGTGCTTTCATTTAAAAATCAATTCAGATTTTTTGTTTAATAAACATTCTTGGTTTGTATGTGTAATTGTTTCGAATTTTTCTTGTAGACATAGTATGCTTTTTTTGGAAATATTGTTATATGCAGTCACTGTTTTAAGGATGGACCAATTCAGTGTAAAATCATCATTATTTTTACCAATTAATTCCTATATATATTTTGACAGCATGGTGTCTTTTGAATACTTTTTATTTTTAAAAGATTGTTTATGATTGGCAAAACGGTTTTTTCATTTACCTTCTGTTATGCCAATATATTGTTTATCAGGTACATTCTTAGAGGAGACAACACATTTATATACCACCTTTTTTAATAAGTAATTTCCACTCATTGGACAATTGTTTTTTTGTTTACAACTACAATTTTCAGTTGTTTTTTCTAAAATATCTGCAGTTATTGAGGGGTAAAATTTTTTGTTTAATTTTTTACCCCTCAATAACTGCAGATATTTTCGATAAAACAATTGAATTTGCAAAAAGCCACAGAGGTATTCCTGAAGAAACAATTTGCATAATAAAACATTGTAGAAAAACCTTACTTTATTTTAATTTGGAAGAAACTTGGAAAAAGAAAAACATATATAACTGTTTTGATGTAACAATGGGCAGTTATGATGGAGCAGAAATTTGTAAATTTGTTGGATTATATATTTTAGATTTATTAAGTAAAATAATCAATATAAATGATTTAGGCCTTTATCGCGACGACGGTTTAATAGTAATGCGAAAAATATATGGTCCACACCTTGATAAAATTGGAAAAGATATTATGAAAATTTTTAAAAATATTGGCTTTCAAATTGAAATAAACCTAAGTTTAAAAATTATGAACTTTCTTGATCTCACATTTTACCTCTCGGAAAATACATATAAGCCTTTCAAAAAACCAAACGATGAATTATTGTATATTAATATTAACTCAAATCAGCCACCCCAAATTCTAAAACAAATCCCAATTTTAATTAATAACAGGCTTAACCAAAAATCATCTAATGAAAATGTATTCAATTCCTCCAAACAGATATTTGAAGATGCCCTTAAAAAAAGTGGTTTTGAAAACTTCGGATTAAAATTTGACCCTGAAAAAAAGAATACAAAAAAGGGAAATAGAAATAGAAATGTAATTTGGTTCAACCCCCCATATAGCAAAAAACGTTTCCACAAACATAGGAAAAGTGTTTTTAAAATTGATCGATAACCATTTCCCGCCTTCTAATAAATTACATAAAATTTTTAATTGAAAAACTATTAAAGTTAGCCACAAAAATTATGGTAAGAATTATAAAAGGTCACAACAATGCTTTGTTAAACAAAAAAGAAATTCAAAATAAAAAAACTACAGAAAATAGTAATTGTAAACAAAAAAACAAGTGTCCAATGAGTAGAAATTACTTATCAAAAAATGTCTTTTGATAAGTAATTTCCAAGAATGTACCTGATAAACAATATGTTGGCATAACAGAAGGCGAATGGAAAAAACGTTTTGCCAATCATAAGCAATCTTATAAAAATAAAAAGTATTCAAAAGACATCATGCTGTCAAAATATATATGGGAGTTAAAAGATAAAAATATTGAAGATTTTACACTGAATTGGTCTATCCTTAAAACAGTGCCTGCAATATTTCCAAAAATGCATACTATGTCTACAAGAAAAATTTGAAATAATTACACATACAAACCAAGAATGTTTATTAAACAAAAAATCGGAATTGATTTCTAAATGCAGGTACGAAAATAAGTTTCTCCTAAAAAACTATAAGAATAAGTGAGCTCAAATAATAGTTACATTAATTCCCCTTTGAAAAAAACATATTATTTTTTAAAAAAGGTTAAGTAATCATTTCTAAAGAATTCTTTTTACAATAGTTTCAGCAAATTACACAAATGTGTGAAAAAGTGCAGTAGTTAAGACATGTGACTTCCTGTGAATAAATTTTTGGTATAAATTGAAGTTTTATTAATTTGATCATTCATTTCTGATGAGTCTTCATCGATAAAACACAGTGTTAAATGACAAAAAATTTTGCTAAGTGAATTTCTACTAATATATATATATATATATATATATATATATATATATATATATATATATATATATATATATATATATATATATATATATATATATATATATATATATATATATATATACATATATATATATACATATATATATATATATATATATATATATATATATATATATATATATATATATATATACATATAATCTTATTTCGCAGTCGAAAGTGTCTTTTAATATAAAAAAGTCTCTTACGACTACAACAAATCTCGACAAATAAGCTACATTTTATTGTCGTCGAAATGTCAAAGCAATTAAATTAATTCGAAAGTACATTAAATTTTATCTTTATTAAAGAAGCCGCAATAATAATGAGTAGAATGTTTTTTTAAAAATTGTTGTTTCTGTTTTTGTTTTATTAATATACATTTAAAAAAAATGCGCGCAGTGTTGCTACATCGACTAATTTATAGCCTGCTGCTACAAGTGAGTGCTTCTACATCAACTCTTTTAGAGCCTGTCTTGCAACGGAGTGTTGCTACATCGACTAATAAAAAGTTAACTAAATATTTTATAGTATATAATTTAGCTTATTTAGCATAAAAGTAAACTTGAAAAAACAAAAAGAGTAAACTTAAAAAGTAAAAATGAAAGCTGATGAATACTTTAGTTACAGCAATTAATAGTTATAACCAAATGTAAATTTATTATAAGAGTAATAAGTTTAAACAAACGAGATGCTTTGTTTTACATATTTCATTAGTTGTGGACGTAGGTAATTTTTTAATGCAGTTTATTTCCTTTATTAGTCTTTGTAAGTTTTCAACTTTACCAGTAGCACTCAGGGGCGGATTTTAGGTACGGCATATCAGGCAGCTGCCAAAGGAGAAACGTTATATTACTATTAAGATGTAAATAAAAGTGTAGTAATTTACTTTACATTTTAAAGTTCCATGGGGCATTTATTTATTATTCTTAGTTTCGGCGTTCTTGACGAGTAACTTAACTACGATAAGCGCGGGAGCATTACAAACTATGATTAGGCAAATGGCTTTTTCTTGCAATAGGCAAAAAACGTTTTGCCTAATCTAATCTCGGTACGAGGTGTGTATTTTAATATACTTTAACTAACGAAAGTTGAATTATGCGTAAAGTATATATATATATATATATATATATATATATATATATATATATATATATATATATATATATATATATATATATATATATATATATACATATATATATATATATATATATATATATATATATATATATATATATATATATATATATATATATATATATATATATACATATCCGTATTTTTTGATCTACTTTCTAGAAAAAGGTTGTTGTTCATCTGAATTATTAAAGTTGCACAAAAAAATTTAAAGAATTTTTTTCTAGAAATTAGATCCGAAAATGCGGATATATATATATATATATATATATATATATATATATATATATATATATATATATATATATATATATATATATATATATATATATATATATATATATATATATATATATATATATATATATATATATATATATATATATATATATATATATATCCGCATTTTCGGATCTAGTTTCTAAAAAAATTTTTAATTTATTGTGCAACTTTAAAAACTCAGATGAACAAGCCGATAAATTACGCATATGTGTTGCAGTTATCATATGAAATGCTCTTAAAGTGCCCTATTTATGATGTCTGACATTTGTTATTGAGTACGAATGGCTTTATATTAAAACGAGGTTTAAATTGTTCATGTTTGTTTTTTTTTTTTGCTTAACAAATGTTAGTTTGTTAACAAAACCAAAACCAAACAAGAACAATTTAAACCTCGTTTTAATATAAAGCCATTCGTACTCAATAACAAATGTCACACATCATAAATAGGGCACTTTAAGAGCATTTCATATGATAACTGCAACACATATGCGTAATTTATCGGCTTGTTCATCTGAGTTTTTAAAGTTGCACAATAAATTAAAAAACTTTTTTTAGAAACTAGATCCGAAAATGCGGATATATATATATATATATATATATATATATATATATATATATATATATATATATTTATATATATATATATATATATATATATATATATATATATATATATATATATATATATATATATATATATATATATATTTGCTTTTTTTTTGTCGTTGAAATTTTTTTGGTATTAATACTTTTTACCTTAGTTAATTAAGTTTTGCTTTTAACACTATTATAGTAGTTTAATGTAGTAAAAACATAATTATTACAACGGTTCTTGATGATAAGACTTAATGGTCGTCTGCAAGTTTCCCGCGTTTTTATATATATATTTTTATAATTAACTCTTATTATGTTGTCTTTGATATTTTTTATTTATAACTGGTTTATTTTTGAAAGAATAAGAATTTTTTATATATACGGAGTTTAGTTTACCAAAAACGGCAACTTAATACAAATAGATGTTGTCTTATAAAGTTTTTTTCTGTATAAAGAGAACCTGCATTTATTTCAAGCAAAACTTCTGTTCAGAACCAAACATCAAACGCTCGAAATTAGATAAACTTGCTAAGCTTTTACCCGTTTTTAATGATTTATTTACTTTATGCAATAATGCAACAAAGCAACAGTTATTTTCAGTGAAGATAATTTCTTGCTTTTTCTGCAGTTTTATGATTTTGCAAAAAGTAAACAATACTTTGTTTTCTCTTTTTGTAACATAAACACATATGATTTGCTCAGTGAATTTTACACTGCAAGCTTAGTTTTGCGATAATACTGCTTTTATGTTTGTATATGTTAATATATATATATATATATATATATATATATATATATATATATATATATATATATATATATATATATATATATATAATATATATATATATATATATATTTGTTTATGTAAATCTATAGTTTTTATAAATTAATAAAATATAAAATAAATATATCGGTAAAAAAAAGATATAAATATACATCAAAATATCAATATACAAAACTATGCCAGCAGTTTGTAATTTACTAATACAAGCATAAATTTTTATAGTTAATAACTTAAAAAAATGTTTTTGTCTTGTTGTGAAAGTTATTATTCTCACAAAAAATTGTCTATAGTTTCAATCAAGTTAATCCAATATAAATACGTAATTAGTGCTGATTTATAAATATGAACAAAAATAGAAAACAGTTAGTAAAAAAAAAAAAATTCTAAATAAATGACTTGTTAATTCAAAACTTTTATATTGTTTTTAAAAAAGATATTTAAAGTCTAGAATATTGAAATTCATGTTTACTAAATGCCGTTTTAATTTTATTATTATGTATTTCGCCGATAAGAAAAGTTTACAAGTTTATACAAATCAAATGTATAAATACATGGCTGGGCAAGAAGAAGACAAGTTTAGTCTTATTACCAAGCCCCTTTTAAAAAAATGTAGTAACTCGTTAAATAAACATTAAATAAAACATTGCGTTAAAATAAAATAACGTTAAATAAAATGACACATATAATAAAAAATTAAAAAAAAAATATTTTACGCTAAATTAAGGTGTAATGTATCCAAATGTATACGAAAATTTTTTGATTATACATTTTTTAAATTAAATTAATTTTTTCTTACTGGTTTTAGATTTCAAAATCTTTTGAATTTAAATCGTAAATTAACAGATAATACACGAAAAAAAAAATTTAAACAGGTTTAGTATCTTAATTGTCTTTTATATATGTAAAGTTTATTATATCAAATAAAAAACAACTTTATAACGTACAAATTGAATAACTGTATATATAGAATATATATTTAAACCATATTTATAAAGAAATAAAATATATAGAGAAACGTGATTACTCCTAATCAAAGGCTTCTCAAAAATTATATTTTTCTGTCATTTATTAAAAAATTTTTCTTAAGTTTGTTTTTAAATTGTTTATTAGAAGAAATAGTATTTAACTCAATATTCGATAGCGCGTTCCATAGTTTAGGATCTCTGTTTACAATTGAAAACTTAGTAACAGATTAATTTATTTTAGGTTGAATATAATTGTGTTATGAAAATCGTGTTGGGTATAGATGATTTATTTTATCCAAAAATGAGTTAAAAAAAATAGGTGCTATTTTGTTGATAACTTTGAACATAAAAATAAAAATTTGACAAAGATTTAGTTGAAATACGTTGAGAATATTAAATTTAATGAATAGAGGTTTAATGTGTGAATAAATCGTTCACTTAGTTTTACAAGCTCTCTGTTTACTGTTTCAAATAAAGAATTGATATCCTTTTCAAAATAAAATAAGTTGGTGTCGTCTGCAAAAAGGATTGACATTAAGATAATTGAAAATTTATTTAAGGTTGTAGACCACTATTAAAAATCAAAAAAAATCATTTTTTTAGTTAAAATTTTTTTAAGTAATATAGCTATCGTAAAATACAAACTTCAAGTTAGTTTTATGAAAAAAAGTAGCTAACACCATTAATAATAATTAAAAAAAAAGCGGTATAAGTAAACTTTGTTATTTTTCCATAGCACCGCTTTGTTTATTCCGTTGCTAGACAGCTGAAAAAGAAATTGTATCATAGTTAAAGTATATATTTTTAATACAAAATACTTGATCTGGTGATTGCAATTTCAAAACTGCTTTTTTTTTATTAATTAATACTTTTGGTGCATTTGGCTACACGAGTTTCATTGAAATTTCTAACTATAAATGCTGTTTTCATAATATTCTACATTTATCCTATCACTTTGATTAAATAATATTATTAATGGGAAATAATGAAAAAAAAAGAAAAAAGAAATAAAACAAGGCATAGTAAAATTCTCATTTAAATTTTTTAAAGAAAATCAAAATCAATCAACAAACAATGCAGCTGAAGAAATTGTATCTCATTTGCATGAACTAAAATTTGAATGCAGCATAGCCAAAAAAAATTTTAATGTGTACATCCAGATCCCTCAGTAAATAATCCGTAAAACTTTTAAGTAATGGTTTTGTAAATAAAAACAATGACTGCTACATATTTATGAACACCCAACATATGAGGTGGAATAATGGCTGTCATTGTTTGCTATCAAAAACTTCCTAAAATGTAACTTTTAAGTTCTAAATTTTTACAATGCTCAAAACAATATAGCTTATAAAAGTGTCTCCTAGTTTTATTCAGAAGTTTTATTCTACCAAAATAAACCAGCAGCAATGAATTTTTAATGTTTATTTATGTACAATATTAGTTTTTTGAGAAATGGGTAAAGAATACTGTAGTATTAAAAAGTTTTGTGTTTTTATTAACATGTTGATCTTAAAAAGAAATTTTTTAACTAGTTAAACAAAGAAATTATAATAGTTACATAGCTAAAGCTAGCATGAATGCTGCAGCGAAGAAGCTCTGAAAATAAGTTTATATTCTGAAAATAAAACTATAATAAGATATAAACATAGTAGTTAATGAGGATATCTCTTATGGTGCATAATAGTTTTAGTTTATATATATTTTTTTATTATTTTATGTACTTAGTTTATATATACACTGATATTCATTTACAAGTAATAACCTTTGACATAAAACTGATCGGAGTTTTTATTTGAAACTAAGTTACAAATCAAAAATAAGACTTTTTTTTTTTTAATGAAGTCTTATTTTGAAAGTATTAATGTTTGTTAACAAATCTTTTTTTTTTTTTATAGTTTTCTATACTTTTACTCCACAACACTTTTAATATAAGTTGATATTTGTCAATAGGCTTTTTATGTGAGTTTTTAATATTTTTTTGAAAAATTTTATGCTTTTTTTTGTTTAAATGTGTTTTTCTCAGTCTTCTAAAATTCACGATTTTGCGGTAAATATCTTAAGATTTTCCAAATCAATTTCCATAATATTTTCAGAAGTTGTTCCTTTTGTTGTTATGGATGTCCCCTACCACTCTTATGATAACACGATAATCCAATTCAAAGACTTTTAGGCCCAAATATGGTCAAAAACGCCTTATTTTTATGATTGTCATGTGTTTTTTTTATAAAAAAAAATCTGTTCAGTATATTTTTCTTTTGTTTTTATATTTTGGTACAGGATCTTCTTTATTGTATTAAAAGTAAATTTAGAGAGTTTCAAGTTAATAGCTTCAATAGTTTTTGAGATAATTACCGCAACGAAATGATGATATTTTTGGGTGTCTGGGACCAAATTTCTGTAATCAAAAAAATTATTTTACTTTTTTTTTTAATTTTGTCATTCAAAAGTAAGTTTTAGTCAAATTAGATGTAAATAATATTTAAAATGCAATTTTTAAAAGATTTGATTTAATTAGTGGTCTACCATTTTAAGTCATTTACATAAACAAGGAATAGAAGAGACCCTAAAATTGACTCTTGTTGAACGCCGCAGAAAATTGTCGCTTTATCTGTTTTTTTATCATAAAACGAGATGTACTGTTTCCTGTTTGTTAGATAAATTTTAAACCAAGCTAAGTTATAATTTTTTATACCATAATTTTAAGTTTGTGCAGGAGAAAATTATGATACACCTTATTGAAAGCTTTACTTAGATCAATAAATACGCCTAAAGTAAATTTGTTTTCATCGAAAACTTTAAATGTTTCGTTTACAAGATGAATGGTTGCACGATCGTTTAAATGACTAGAATTAAATCCAAATTGTTTATCGTATAGAATAGTATTAATAGTTAAAAAAAGAATAAAGTCTGTCATACATAACACGTTCCAAAGTCTTAGAAAAGCTGGTAAGAACTGAGTTTGAGAGGTAAAAATTGTAGTTTGAGACATCAGAAAAAGGTTTTAGACATCAGAAGAATACAAACCTTTGCACATTTTTAATTTTTAGGAAAAATCCCGCGTTTTAAAGATAAATTTAAAATAAGTAAAAGTGGTATTTTTATAAAACTAATTAATTTAATAATGACATCACTACTAACATCATCAGCACGCAAACTTCTATTAGGTATAAGTAAAGAAACATAATTCATTCAATTTATTTTCATACTTAGACATGACAGTTTTGTTAGGTGTTAGATACGAATGAATGTTTGTTTATGATAGTCCTATTTTAGAGGCTAAATTCGAACCTACATTTACAAAAACGTTTTTAAGTGTTTCTGCAACTAATGATTTGTTTACAATTAAGTTATTATTAACTTTAGGATTTGTTGGGAGTACATTTCGGTCCAGATTTTTCTTGCCAACTACCTCTATAATAATGTTCCATGTTTTTTGTGTATGTTTTGAATCAGCCTTTAAACTTTCTGAAGTGATGCCTAAAACAAAGTCTTGTTTTTCATTAAAAACAATCAATTTTTTTCCAAACAGAAGGTATTGATTTTGGTACGAGACTTATTTAAAATGGTTTATAGTAATGACAAAGTTGTTTACTAAATATTTGGTAAGAAACTTATGAGAGATTTTGTTAAAGAATAAAATGTTACTTGAGATAAATCACGTTTTGCTTTAAACATAAATACCATTACTTGATGAATCTTAATCTTATAAACATTTAAAGCCCCAAGCTTACCTAAGAAAGGTTCGCAATGTGCATTCCTGTTTGCCCCAATTATCCTGCAAGCGTGTTTATTTTCCTATAAATATTTTTTGAGTTTAGTGTGATTAGTGCTACACCAGGCAACGTTACAGTGAGAAAGATAGCTGCGTATGAACAAAAAAAAATATTTTATAAAAATTGATTATTGAGAAACGGTTTTGTTTGATATAAAACGGAAATACTTTTTAAGATCTAAATTTTGAGATTTAACATAATATTTCCATGACAGTTTTTTCTCTAATAGCAATCCTAGATATTTTTAATTATTTCCCTTTTAATTATTATTATTGATTAAAATGTTATTGATTAAAAGATTGGGTTATTTAAGAGGAATTAAATCCTTTTACTAGGTTTATGAAATAGAATAAACTTTATTTTATCAACGCTTAATGAAAGTCGGTTACTTTTAAAGCACTCGTTGATCTTATTTAAATCCGTTTGGTTGAACATTTTTTAAACAGAGTTCTTCAACTGATTGAGAAATTTTAACGCCTTTGTCGCAGTTGAGAAAAAAGGAGTGTGTTAAATTTCCTGGTACGTTATGGCCTGATTAATTTAAAATGGTTCTCTAACTTTGAGTTTTCGGATGTTAACAATCAAACATATCATTAACTTCTCTACCATGTTCATTGCATCTTGTTTATTTTATTGTTTTTGTTTCGCGAATGTATATACTGCCACAACAGCAAGTGAGTATATAGACACTGGGATTGTTTTTTGAAATTATTTTTGACTTATTTTTGAGAAAGATGTTTTTAAACGTAAGTGGTGTAGTAAAAATTATTCAGACGTTGTAACGGTTCAGGTTTTTTTTAAGTTTGGCCCTATTCTAAGGAGCCATGGAAACTTTAATGTGTATTTAGTGTATATTTACAGTATATTTACAGTATATAAACTGTATATTTACTTATATTTACTGTATATTTACTTGATTCATTTTTATTATAATTTATTTAAAAAAGGTTGTTTATTGCTGAATATGATTGTTGGCAGTTTTTTCAAGCATTATTCTATCTTGTCTATTTTCTGCTAACACGTTCATTAAAAACTGTATTTCATCATTAAAATAATTTGGGGACAAATTGCAATATCACGAGCTACAAAAACTTTGTAAGCACCCATAACTATTTTTTAATTATAATACAAAAACATTTACAAAACGTTAAAAAAGCCGAAATACAAAATCTTTAAAAAACCCCTATAAATATTTTTAAATAAACGTTTAATGTTGGTTTTAAATACATAAAAGTGATAACCGACTTTTGATGAGCTTTAAAGTTATAGTATGATTTAATAATGTTGGTTACAGTTATACCTAAAAAATTCAATTCTTTTTTTTTTCTTTTTTTTATAAAGTATATATTATTGTTGAACCTTGTTTATTTATTAACTCTAGACACTAATAATGATTTTTCGATTGAGTGAAATCTTGCATGTCTGTCATCTACAGACATAAAAAAGACCATTAAGTACCGAGTTCTTAATTTCTTTTTATAAAGTATATATTATTGTTGTATTTTGTTTAATGACTAATAATGATTTTTCGATTGAGTGAAATCTTGCATGTCTGTCATCTACAGACATAAAAAAGACTATTAAGTACCGAATTCTTAATTTCTTTTTATAACGTATATATTATTGTTTTATCTTGTTTAATGACTAACAATGATTTTCTATTGAGTAAAATCTTGCATGTCTGTCATCTACAGACATAAAAAAGACCATTAAGTACCGAATTCTTAATTTCTTTTTATAAAGTATATATTATTGTTGTATCTTGTTTAATGACTAGTAATGATTTTTCTATTGAGTGAAATCATGCATGTGTGTCATCAACAGACATGCAACACAATTCAGAACCGAGTTCTTGTTTTGTTTTTATAAAGTATATTATTGTTGGATCTTGTTTATTTATTAATTCCAGAAACTTATCATGATTTTTCTAATACGTGAATTTTTTGGCTTGTTTCATTTTCTTAAGCCTGGTGCGTGTCAACGTCACGGAAGTAATTTAACAATTAAAGGAAGTATCTAGAAGTTTCAAGAAGTTTCCAGAAACATACAGAAGCTTCCAGAAGTTCCCAGAAGAAGCGTCTGGGAGCATCCAGAAGCATCAAGAAGTATCTAGAAACATTCAGAAGCATCCAGGCGTATCCAGAAGCTTCCAGAAGCATTAAAAAAAAGCACTTAAATCTTCCAGAACAGGTTTACTCAGGTTTATTTTACTATATAAGAGACATTTAAACCGACATGTAATTCAGTCAGTATATGGAAGTCAGTCAGTCAGTATTATCAAGACAGTTATATCAAAGTAAGTTATGTAAATTGTTTTATCGAATAACATCAATTCAAGAAGTGAAATAAAACAAGTGTTTCATTACATTAATAGAGTCCACATCCAACCAAGACATTGTGTTCCACAGAGCACGATTGTATCATCACAAGGTAAATGCAACACGGTAAGCCTTGAGAAGCGTGATTATTTATTTTCATTGTTTTTATGACTTCAAGTGCAAAAATAGCTCCCGACAGTCTTAGATTGAAACTAAAAAAAAAATTATTGGCGATTACGAAAGTGGAATGTCACTAAAAGGTATTTGTGATAAATATTGCAAGAAAAAATGGACCATATCAAGACTATGTTCCAAACATCGTTCTACGGGGAAGTTGGCAGCAGATAACAAAGGTGGAAGACCGCGTTCCACCACTTCTAGAGTGGATTTTATGATCTTCAGATTCGTCAAGAAGGATCACTGGATATTATTACTCGAGATACAAAAGCAATTAGAGCTGCGTGTATTGGACCGAATAATCTGACGACGTGCTTATGAAGACAGATTATTTTCTCGACGCCCTACAAAGAAACCACTGCTTTCACTAAAGAACCAGAAGAAAGAGTCCTGTTTGCTACATCTCATATTGACAGGGACTTACTTACTTGGCAAACACGCACATTTTTGATAACGATCGTTAAATTTTAATAGTTTCATAAAAACCACAAGAATTGGAAATACGTAAAATATTAAAAATAGAAAATGCTAAAGGAGATATATAGAAAACTAAAAATGTTTAGAAACTTCAACAATATTTTTAAACTGGTCATTAATCAAAATAATGTTGCGTATTAAGCATGGTTGTCTTTTTAAATTCAAAAACCATTTGTTTCCCGGATATGTTAATAAAATTATTCCGTTTGAAAAGCATCAATATAAGATCTTTCTTCTAAGCGCTTTTCTATCTGCTTTAATGTAAAGACGTTTTATGAATAAATATTTTTAGATTCCGAAGCTTATCTTCAAATGAAAAGACGAGTAGTTATCTATTGACCCGAATTTCTTCACATCATCAGCTAAATGAATCAAATTACGAACATTGTATACAAGCATGTCATCACCATCCTAAACCTTTATATTTTCTAGACATAACACCAGAAGTTGTTTTGCATAACAAATATACTGTCTACAAAAATTTAGATTTACAAGAATAGAAATTGCTGCAGACAAAAAAAGGAAATTTTCGTAAAAGTTTAGAGGTAAAAACATCACGCAATACTATTGTGCCATTATTTCAAACGCAGATCTAGGCTTTTTGGCAAATTCTGCGGGCATGTGAGCAGCACACCCCACTAATGAAGAAGAAAGTAAAGTAAGTTTCTAAGCTGAGCACTTAACACTTTTAGGACCCTTTAGCCATCAGAGCAAAAGTCTGCAATCTACTTCTAGGCATATTAAATGCATTTTATCACATTAAAAACCTGACACCATGCTAATTGGTTATAAACACAGTGATAAAAGCCCTAAATGATGATCGTCGTCTGCTTGCCTTCCATGTTAAAAAACGGTTTGCAATAGTGCATTCAGTTTCTAAATATTTACTTTTCTATTCCATTCTCCTTCTACACTGTCTTTATTGCAGCTAAAGCATCGCTACGTGATTTTATACATTTGATCATAGCTCGAGCAGTGGCATCACAGATAAGCCTGTGCAAAACAACTTTGTTTTTTGCATAAAAGATAAATATACGACCAAAAAAAGATGTTAGAAGTCTAAGTTTATTTCCGCCAAAAAAATGACTAATGAACAGATTAAACGCCAAAAAAAATGAATGATAAGAAGGATGGTGTTGCAAAACCTCTGAAAACACCCGTAACTATTTTTCGATTAAAAGAAAAAAACACATACAAAACCTGATTAAAACCGATATACAAATCGTTTTAAGACAGCTATTAATGTTTTTAAATTAACGTTTAATGTTGGTTTTATTTGCATATGAGTGATTACCGACTCTCAATGGGTTTTAAAGTCATAGTATGACAAAACCTCTGTATTTCAGAGCAAAACCTCTGAAATACAGAGTTTTTGCTGATAGTGACATTAAAGTTTGTCAGTTTTTTTTTTATCAGGTGTCAGGTGTCATACTCTTTTAGCCAAAATTGAACTGTCGTTAGTTAATGAAAACAAAAGTATACACCTCGTTAGGGTTAGATTATTATTATACAGATATTAGATTAGGCAAAACTTAATTTGCCTATTGCATAAAAAAGTTATTTGACTTATCATAGTTTGTAACACTTCGTTATTAAGGTACTTGTCAGAAACGCCAAAAAAATGAATAATA
>NC_061166.1:51431222-51466222 GCF_022113875.1 Hydra vulgaris | reverse complement strand
GTTTTGGCAAAAACAAACAAGCTAAAGAGCAATTCAAGCATTGTTTAAATGTTTATAAACGTATTTACCAAGATAAACCTCACCCGGGTGTTGCTGCTTCTTTAAATAATCTAGGAGAAGTGTATAGAAATAAAGGACAATATGATAAGGCGATTAAGTACTATAATGGAAGCCTAATGATGAACAAACTCATCTACCCTGATCAAATTCATCCGTCTGTTGCTGATTCTTTAAACAATCTAGGAGAAGTGTATAGAAATAAAGGACAGTATGATGAGGCAATTAAGTACATTGAGGAGAGCCTAAAGATAAAAAAACTCATCTACAAAGATGAACTTCATCCGGATGTTGCTGCTTCTGTCAATAATCTAGGGTTAGCTTGGTCTGATAAGGGACAATATGATGAGGCGATTAAGTACTATAAGATGAGCCTAAAGATAGACATTTTCTTCTATCAAGATAAACCTCATCCGGATATTTCTGGTTCCTTCAATAATCTAGGGAACGCTTATTCAGCTAAGGGAAAATATGCTAAGGCAATTAAGTGCTATGAAGAGAGTCTAAAGATGAGAAAACTTATCTACCAAAATGAACCTCATCCGGATATTGCTGCTTCTTTCAATAATCTAGGGAACGCTTATTTCGATAAGGGACAATATGATCTGGCAATTATGTACTATGAGAAGAGCCTAACGATGAAAAAACTTATCTACCTAGATAAACCTCATCCGGATGTTGCTGCTTCTTTAAATAATCTAGGGAACGCTTATTCCAATAAGGGACAATATGATCAGGCAATTAAGTACTATAATGAGAGCCTAAATATGAGCAAAGTCATATACCAAGATATACTTCATCCGGATGTTGCTGCTTCTTTAAATAATCTAGCGAACGTTTATTGCGATAAGGGACAATATGATCTGGCAACTATGTACTATGAGAAGAGTCTAATGATGAAAAAACTCATCTACCGAGGTAAACCTCATCCAGATGTTGCTGCTTCTTTAAATAATCTGGGAGAACTTTATAGAAACAAAAGACAATATGATGAGGCGATTAAGAACCATGAGGAGAGCCTAACGATGAAAAAACTTATCTACAAAGATGAACTTCATCCGGATGTTGCTACCTCTTTAAATAATTTAGGAGAAGTGTATAAAAATAAAGGACAATATGATGAGGCGATTAAGTACTATAGTGAGAACCTAAAGATGAACAAACTCATCTACCATGATCAAACCCATCCGTCTGTTGCTGCTTCTTTCAACAATCTAGGAGAAGTGTATAGAAATAAAGGACAATATGATGAGGCGATTAAGTGCTATAATAAAAGCCTAGGGATAAACAAATGCATTTACCATAATTATCATCCATCTGTTGCTGCTTCTCTCAATAATCTAGGGAACGTTTATTCCATTAAGGGACAATATGATCAGTCGATTGAGTACTATAAGGTGAGCCTTGAGATCAACAAAATCCTCTACAAAGATGAATCTCATCCGGATGTTGCTGGTTCTTTAAATAATCTAGGGTTAGCCTATGCTGCTAAAGGAGAATATAAGGTTGCCCTTGACTATAGTAGTGAGGCTTTAAATACACTATTGGTTTTCCCGAACCATCCTTATCAAAACATAATACAAAATTTTGTTTTGGAACTAGAGGGTAATTTATCTACAACCATGTCTGTCACTAATGATAATATTTTTGCGGATGTTTATCTGTTAGGGGATGATTCATCTGCAACAAATCAGAACTTACCACCAGATCTACAAATAACATGATTATTTCCGGTGAAGAACAGAAAAGAGTCTCTCACTTTTTATACTTAAACCGAGTTTGATGTAACAAGGAATGGAAGAGCTATATCTTTTATTTGAATCATACCTACTTTTCTACCATTTACAAAAGATGCAACAGAACGTCAAAAAATTTTATGATAAAATTTACTATATGAGTGAAGATATGGAAAATCGTATGAAAGGGCAACTGTTACAGCAATTTGCCAAACGCACTTCATGCCCTAAATATTGGGCTAATCAACTCAGATTAATTTTTTCGAGTTTTGCATTACATTAGTAAAATATACACGTAATATATTTTTACATCAGTTTTAAAGTTTTCTAGAACTGTACCAGATTGAAAGGAAAGAATAAAGATTTAATGTAAAGAGATTACTATAATATAAAGGACTGATTTTACAACATTTATGCTAATATTATCAAAACCTGGCTGAATATTTATTCCATTATTATTTTTAGCAATAATTTCTTTAATTACGCTTCACGCCGATGTGGCATTTCCGTTAACTTTTTCATCAGCTTAGACTCGTAAAATTTTTTTGAGGGTTTTTTCAAATATATTTTTTATAAAACTTGCAGTTTCTTTTGTTTTCATTAATTTTTATAAGAACATTTTATATTACTTTTTTTTTATATAAGGGATTTAAACAAGTTTTTAGAGGAATGGAATTGGAGATGACTTAGTATTTATATCCATCCAAGGAATTAGAGATGACTTAGTATTTATAATAAGTTTTTCTGAGCAAATGCTTTTTTATACAACTTAAACAAAGGGTTAAGAGTCAGCGTTAGGGTTAGAGTTTGGGTTGCTTATAATTCATAACTGGACTCGAAAACCGGTTACTTTAATTGAACACAATAGGCCGTAGGAGCCTCAGGGAAAAAAGGACCGCGTGAAACTATTGTATATATATATATATATATATATATATATATATATATATATATATATATATATATATATATATATATATATATATATGCCATATATATATATATATATATATATATATATATATATATATATATATATATATATATATATATATATATATGCCATATATATATATATATATATATATATATATATATATATATATATATATATATATATATATATATATATGCCGTATATATATATATATATGCCGTATATATATATATATATATATATATATATATATATATGCCGTATATATATATATATATATATATATATATATATGCCGTATATATGTATATGCCGTATATATATACATATATATATATATATATATATATATATATATATATATATATATATATATATATATATATATATATATATATATATATATATATATATATATATATATATATATATATATATATATATATATATATAAGTTATGACTATCACGAGAGTAACGTAGTATGATAAATCTGGTTGGCAGACGATCCCAAGGCTCAGAATTAGGTCAAGTTTTTCGTTTGCCGTATTTTCCGTAACAACACAAATATTAATACGGTTGAAACATGATTCCATAGCGTAAAGCAATGTGACGTAATGTTTATTTTTTGGCGAATAATTAAGTATTTAAGATGAGAAAAGAATTGTTAAAATATTTGTTTTATGCAATGGTTTTATGTGAATATTTAATTATTGGTCATGCGTGGTAAAATGTTTTTATCAAATAGTTACTCAATACAAAGTTTGTTAAACGTGATTTTATACTATAATACTAATGTGTTTATGCAATTTATATTTAAATCAGGATATTAGAATAAAATTTGTGATCATAATAACAAAGTGAATCGCGATTCACTTTGATATTATGATCACAAATTAAAAAGATATTTTGATAATTAAGAAAACTGTTGGTTGGTTTGTTTATTAGTGATTTTGTGAGGATGGCTATGGAATTATTTCTAAAACCAAAATTTTGAGTGTAACATGCATGAAATATTTGGTAAAGGGTAATCCTGCAGTTAAGCGGCGTAAAATAATTTTATTTTTTTGCTTGAACATACTCTACTGTGGTGAAAATGAATAAGTAAATCTGAAAGTTACGCTTAGTGGTTTTATTTTATTAGTTCTAAAGTAACTTAAAAAAAAAACTCAAAAAAAAACAAAAACGCTTGACATGAAAGAAAAGTGAATGTAATAATCATTGCTTAATTTTTTATTTAATCATTTATATTATTTAATCTTTAATATTATTAAGTAATCTAAAACAATTTAAAATATAAATTAAAAAAAATATATACAAAAATATATTTATTTAATAATATTATTCAAAATATAATAATATAAAAATATAAAATATTTTTATTTAAGTAAAAATAAAATAAATAAATATTAACAATATAAATGATAAAATAATTAAATATCAACAATAAAAACAAATAAAAAAAAATAGTAAACTAAAACGTATAAAGAAAAAACTACTTTGCAATTTATCGACTTTGGTTTTTATAACTTTTTCGAACTTTTTAAGTCTCTACGAACGAGAGCGCTAAAAGCAAAGTAATAAAATTATTTTACGCCGCTTAACTGCAGGGTAACCCTTTTTAAATATTAGATATAATATTAGATAAGGTATAGTTGTTTTAAAAATATTGTTTAAAAGATATCATCACAGAGGTTTCCATAAATCAAAAATATATAGGTAGTTTATGTATATAGTTTTGACTAGCATTTAACTATTGCATTGTTGTATAGTTTTGAATAATTTTTTAAAGTATGAAATATTAGAGATTCTAAATTCTTTTTGACTCCTTATATGTTCATGTTTTTTGGTTTTGTTTTCGGATAAAATAATTAGAAAATGCCTAAAAGCACATGCTTTTTTCAATTAAAATGGCTTGTTGACAGAAAAGACAGAAACTGTTATGATTTTCAGTTAATGTACTAAAGACATTAATATTGCTATCATAGAAAAAGCTGCTTTAACTTCGCACATGGAAGGTAAAAAGCACATAAAGAGATCTCCTTCTGCAAACAATATCAAGCCATTGATGCCAACTGCCACTAGCACTGTTTAAGTTAATGAGTATATGTCAAAATACTCAAATTAAGCAGAGCATCAAAAAAATTAGTTAAATGCTAATAAATACATATACGCTAGAAGCTGAAGTTTGTTGGCTCCTTAATATTGTTTATTCTAAATATTCAATGAATTCTTCAGCTGATTCTGGTAAATTATTTAGAAAAATGTTTCCAGATAGTCATTGCTAAGTTATTTCAATATGGACCCTCCAATGCAACTGGCATTGGTGGGTCCACATTGAAACATTTTAAAAAAGTAAGCTAATCTGAATGTTAAAATAATCGGATTAGCTTATTTTTTAAAAACGAGTTGCTCACTTCCCTATCTACATACATCTTATTATGCTGTTACAAAAGTAAATCAAGGTATTTGTACAATCAAAAGATGATTTACAAAAAAAAAAGATGATTCATGAAAATTATAAATTCACTGCTAAATCTTAAAAGCATACTTTTGTAGTTATAGTTATATGAGTTATATATTTGAAGTTAATTTTGTAGTTATAGAGTTTTAGTTTTTGTTTCGTTGTTTTACTAAAACCCTATTTATATTATGAGTATTTGAAATGATTATGATGTTTTTGAAATTAGTTGCATTAAAAGTTTCCTTTCAAATAAAAAATAGTTCCTTGTTAAATTTTATTTGAACTTACATTTAGTTATGCAGTGCTGGTAGCTATTTTTAAGTAGCTGTAATATATTTCTTTATTCTACATTTGATTTCTAAATTAATTTTCATTTAGTAGCGTATTTTGTGTTATCTTTGGGCTATCTATAAAAAAGTCTATAAAAACTTTTTATATTGTACGTCCTAGAAATAATGAACCAAATATCCTGGTAAAAGGAAAAAATTGTCCTGGGTAATCCTGGAATTTCAATAGTTTTTTCTGGTGTGAACTCTGTTCAAAACAAAATTCGTTTGAATTAACTAACGAGGGCCTCTTGTCTAGATGCTTTTCTTTGTTAATCCAGAGATTATAGCAAGAAAATTTATATCTAAAGATATAGCACAACTAATCTAATATTGAACAGTTCTATAAATTTATATATAAATCAAAAAAACTGCATCAGTCTTGCAAAGATTTATCAGTTGTATAAATGTGAGTATATAAAAATAATGATAAGCTACAGTATTGTGCAAATTGGTTGCATCAAAAAAAAAAATTTATTTGTTGTTTTATTTTTATTTGTTTATTCTTTAGTTAGGTTTATTTCAGGCCTTTAGTATGTCCGTAAAAAACACTTATAAAAAACAAGTATTGTTGAAAACTCTCACCCATACCCCTACCAAATCTCAACCCTGAAAGTTAGGGTTACGCTCTGGGTTTGGTTTGCGTTTTTTGTATGTTACTGCAGGGCCTAATGTGGCGCCTTACACTACTAATGCAATTATTGATCAATAATACAAAATGCATTTATTGATTTCACTATCATTATACATTTTCATCATCTAAAAGATAGTATCATATTGCAAAATCTGTGACACCAAAAGCATCATTAATATGGGCAATCATAAGGTTGTTACAGGTTGCATAAAATGCTTTAGATATGTTCAGAAACCGTTGGTAAAAGCACCAAGAACAACAGCAAATTATTGCTTAACTTTTAGATCTTATTTCTGACAAACTATAATGATATCATTAACACCTAACTAAATAATTCAATAATAAATCATTTAATTTTTTATATAAATAATTTTATTTTCTTGTATTATTTGTTCAGAATTATATAGACTACTGTATAAAACGTTTAATGTAAATGTTACTCACTATATATTAATATATGGAAAAATTCTTTAGAACCTAATAAATAAGCTGAGATGTCGTCAGGTGACATTTCAATAATTGCTCTCTTTTGTTACCTACCACATCATTTATTTAAAGTACATAAATTGTTAAAAATAATTTAGTTCTAATTTTGTTATTGAAGAGTCGGAGCCGACTCGATCAAGATCATGTGGATTAAAGAAAAGTATAAAACTTCCTATTCATAGTATTTTTTAAGATATTACTTTATGATGTATCATTGCTTTTTAATTACATTTTGTACTTAAAATAATGTTTTTATAATTATTGTTATAACCTTATAGAATCGAAGAAAAGGGAAGAGGATTTGTCGTCAGATAAAAAAAACTAATAAATAATTACTCTCTTCTGTTACTTATCAAATCATTCATTTCAAGTACATCAATTGTTAAAAGTAATCTAGTTCTAATTTTGTTATAGAAGAGTCAGAGCCGACTCAATTGACATCACGTGTATCAAAGAAAAGTATAAAACTTCCTATTCGCATTATTTTTCAAGATGATATTTTATGATGTATCATCGGTTTGTAATTTTCTATTTTATTCCATTTTTAGCTATAGAAAAAATGCTGCTCCAGTTAAGAGAGTTTTATCAATAATTTTTTTGTTTTTTGAGTCTTATCATTCGATAGTTTATTTTAGTAAACATGCATGTATCCAAGACTATTGACCATATCATTTTGATTGCTATATAATTTACCTCATTGTTTAAATAGTACTTTTAACAATCAATAACAATTTCCACTTTAATGAAGTGTCTTTGATATGTCAATCAAATTACTTTGTCTGATGCAATAGGCAACTTAATACATACATATTTTGGTATGTGTTTTGGGAACTGGTTTGATATTGTTCATTGTTTGATATCATGTCAGTGAATTTACATTTGTAATAGAGAAATATTTATAAAAATATATAAAAAATAAAAATGTTTTTTTTTTTTTTTGTAAAATAAAAGTTTTGCTTATGTTGTAATGAATGTTTTCTTTTTGTTGTTTTAGTGGAACTGCAAAAAGATACCTGTACGTTTTTAAGGTTAACGTTTATTTGTTGTAGAAATTTTAAGTGATTTTTTATATAACATGTTTACTTTAATTTTAAGAAATTAAATCATTTTTCATTTCATTTACCTCTTTAGTACGACGTCTGAAGCAATTAGAAGAAGATAAAGGTTTTTTAAGTTCTACTTTATACTAGATAGATATTCCTATTATTAAACTGAAATATTTGTATTTACTTTTCAGATACAGTAACATTATCTTCACAAGCCACAAACGGTATTGTATTATTTTGAGTGTGATACTTTAAAAACCATACGTTACATATTCCTTACATATTTCGTTTATTCCAATGTTAGATTTGTCCTACGATGGCTACGATCGTACTTACCGTCGACGACATCGTGGGCCCACTTCCTACAGCTCCTGCAGTAAGTGGGTCAACAATAACGGAGTTGACAACTCCTACTTTATTGGATGGGAAGAGTGAGAAGAGGCGGCAGAGGTCGGGGTGGGTGGCGTAGTCATAAAAGTTTTAATTTATTTAAACATTAAATATATTGTTAATAAATATTTAGTTTTCCTTGTTGTTTAAAAACGTCAATTTTTTTTTCAAAAAAGTGACAACAGATCTCTAATACACTGAATTGTCATTTACTAAGTTAACATTAACAAAAACGGATCTCAACTTCACTGTACAGACATTAACTAAACACTAATAAAACATTCTTCGCATTCGTTAATTAAATTAATCTAATTTAAATGTCATAAGTTAATTAAATTAATCTAATTTAATGTCTTGCTTGCCTTCAAAGTCCGATTTGGTATCTACTTTTGACTGGAAAAAAAGGTCTTGTATCCTATTGTAAATTAGCATTTATTCTTTTTACATTAAAATTAAAACTTTTATATGCTAATACACGCATTTGGATAGTAGCCCATCAATTTTGGTCTATGGAATGCTTATTGATTGGCTTACAAAAGTTTTTTTTTGTATAACAATCTACTTTCACGTTGATAGATAAAAATTACGTATATATTTAGATTACATAACTTTCACGTAATACTCCAAACAAGCGAAGAACCGGAAAACCATTCATTAGAAATGCATAGAGCATAAAAGACCTTTTTGACTCGGTTTATGAAGTTCTTTGAACTAGGGATTATCTTTTTAATTATATAACTTCGCTAAAAGCGAATTTTAAAGGCAAAAAATAGAAAACAACTCCGTATTTTTGCCGGATAATTTGTTCTATTAATTTTTCGGATTTTTAAATTAAAACTGGGATGATCTATGTTGAACAGAAAAGGCACAAAATTCAATAAGAGTTTCATTTAAAAAAATTCAATTAGATTATTAAACTCAATCAACTTAGGCACTATCTTTATTTGTAATTCTGATTCATATCTAAATAATAACAAAGCGATGTTAAAATTTCCAGGTTGTAAATTCTTAACTTTAAGGTATTATATAGTCAGAATTAAAATGTAGACGTTTCTTAAAAGAAGGTTTTCAAAAAAGAACAAAACCACTGAGAATTCTTTTTTATAAAAAATAAAGGCATGATCCATTCAGAAACCTCTGGTCAACATAACTTAAATAACTTTAAAAAAAGCAATCTATAAATACCATGTTGTAGTATAGCGGTTCAGACCAGTTGTAATTTTTTAAGTTGTAAATTTAAATATTTATCGCTACGGCGTTGATTAAGGTGGTACACTCCCATTCTAAAAATAATCAATACAAACTTAAAACTAAAATACACAAGTTAAAACAAGTATGGAGCATTTCGGAAAAAATTGGAACTTAAGCATAAAATTTAAAGTACATATTTTCGCCCTCTAATTGCTTACAATATTTACAGAACATTGCGCGATATTGTTCACAAAAAAATTTAAAGATTATATATTAATACAGTTGAAAAAATTAAAACTGTATTTGTTATTAAATCACATTGACAAATAGCTTTAATAGCAAAAGTTTTTTCTCTCTAAATATTAAAGTCTGCGCCTATGATTCAAGGTCATTTTGTTAATTATTTTATTTAAAAAGTTCATGGTAAATAATGCTATTATACTATTTCTTTGATAAGTTAGTTTCATTTGTTAAATATCCATTGGTTAAAAATAGCGATTTGGCTGTCATTCTAAACATGCAAAAAGTAAACAAAGTTTAATAATAAAAAAACCGCCGACGTGCCACTTTTAATACTTTGTTAACAAAGAAAGGTCATCGAATACGTTTATATACTGCAATCAGTTTGAAGGTTGTTATTCTATTTGCTTGTTGACTTCATTTTTTATATCTTATCCTTCACGTAATACTGTATCCAAGTGTGAATTGTTCTGAGTTTAAAATAATTTTTATTTCCAAAAGAGAAAAATGTCGAGTACATGTAAAGAAAGTAATGTTAGCAGAGTGCAAAAATATTGCATGAAAAAGAAAGCCGAAGGCGAAAAATTTCAGAAGAGAAAAAATGCAAGAACAAATGCTATCAAGAAAAATAAGAGACGAAATATGAGTCAAATTGAACTAAAAACAATACGAGAATATAAAAGGGATCAAAAAAGAAAACAGAGAGGAAGAAAACTAAAACTCAAAGCATTACAAATTGAATATGAAAATTTTTGGCAAAATGTTTTATGTGACCAAACAATGAGTTCAGTTTGCTGAAAATATGAGTATTTTTCTTGTATGAATTTATTAAAATTCAGTAGTTCTGATCCTGAACAGCTATCTCTCATCAAGATTTGGAAAGAACGGAATAAAGATGAAGGAGGTCGATTGCAGCTAATCTTACGAGAGTCGAGCGCAGGTGAACTTTTTGATCGAATTTTAGTAGACTACCCGCAATTTTTGAATCACGTCAATCTAAAAAGAATCCAAAGTGTAGCATTTGAAAAGGATAAGGGTTCAACTAGCGTACAAGTTTTACAAGTGGACTTCGCCGTGTCATTTGCAACATTGTACCAGAACGAGATTCAATCTGCATTGTGGTCAAGAACTAGCGTTCTTTTATTTACAGCGGCGGTTTTTTATAAAGGAATTTGCAAAACTTATTTGATCTGTTCTAATAGTCACAATAAAGACAAGGATACAGTTTTTGTATTTATCAAATATTTATATTCTCTAATTAAAGATCAAAATTTTGATAAACACGTCCAAAATGTCATCTGGAGCGACAGTCCCTCATCAGAATTTAAAAAACAAATACATGGTTAAGTTCCTTAGTTAATTGAGTACAGCATACAATCAGCAATTTACTTGGAAATATACATCAACTTCTCATGGGAAAGGTGTGGTTGACGGTGTGGGAGGAAATGTCAAAACACTTGTAAAACAAAAAATGCTATCTTAATCAGATGTTGAAGTTCAATCTAATAAGGATTTTGCTGAGTTAGCGTCACAACTAGTAACTTCTACTAAAAATATTTACATTTCTGAAGAAGATATTAAGTTGCAGATTGACACTTTCAGGCCATGGCAAGGTGTCATCCTAATTACCGGTATATCAAATTTTCATATAATATCTTGTAATTCGAAGACAATTCGAGCTAAAAAGCACGATAAGATGAAGAAGGTCAAGTGTTTTTTTGCAATTAACTACTTTTAATTCTTATGTTTGTACGCGTCCGTCACGTAACAAAACTGTCCTTCACGTAAGTTTACTATTTACTATAATTGCACAACAAAATACACATATATATATATATATATATATATATATATATATATATATATATATATATATATATATATATATATATATATATATATATATATATATATATATATATATATATATATATAAAACACACAAAAACTATTTTCTTTTAAAATCATTACCATATATGAAACTTTTGGCATCTTGGACACCATTTGCTGATCAATGGAGTCAAGCACCCCTTACCCCCGCCAGTCTTGTTTAGACTAGAAATAATCCGTGCTACTTTTCCCTTGCTGTCAGATTTTTGATCAGACAGCTTGGTCCGCAATTTTACTCCATGCATCGTCTTTTGTAAGTTTTGAGATTGCTAAAAATAATTGAAATTTTCTATTAACATTGAAAATGTTTTATCATTATTAGATAATATATATCTAAAAAAAATCTGTTTTACAAGGAGAAAATTTTCCATCAAGCAATCTTTTATTTTCGTTATACAGCTTTACCAAAAGTCTTATCTGCTCAAGCGTCCCATTTTCAGCTCTTTTTTTAGAATCTTTCTTGATTTCTGACACTGAAGTAAATAATTTCTCAAAAAATTTTAGCATTAACATATTTATCATAATGCCATAATAAAACAAACAAATAAAACGCCATACATAAATTAAAGCACTAAACTACTTTTTTGTACCATTTAACATAAAAACTACTACTAATATTAAAAATGATTAGTAAAATATTTAGTTGAAAAAAAGAATAAATAAAAATAAAAACCTACTTTTAAGCAGCAATATTTATTTATTACTTATGCTACTTTGAAAAACTTATTTTTGTTAACAATGTCTTCAGATATTTTATAGTAAACAGTGTAGGCATTAAAAATTAATATGTACATTTATAATTTTTATTTATTTCCTCATTAGGTCATTTGCGGAGTAAATAGTATGCTATATTGATTTAATTAATCAAGAAATTAGTTAAAGAAACATTTAAAATTTAAACTAAGTACGTGTATTTCCCTAAATAAGGAAGAAATTACTAGAAACATCTCTCTCTCAATCGTTCATTCTCCTTAATTCTATATCTCTCTATATATATAAGAAATATACGTTCTTAGTTATATATAATTTATATATAACGTTCTTAGTTATATATAATTATATAATAACTTAGTTATTATATAATTATATATAATACACACATGCACATATATATATATATATATATATATATATATATATATATATATATATATATATATATATATATATATATATATATATATATATATATATATATATATATATATATATGTATATATATATATATATATATATATATATATATATATATATATATATATATATATATATATATATATATATATATATATATATATATATATATAATAATTTTAGTAGATACCTATCAAAACAAAAGAATTAGTAATACTAACTACTTATTTTATACAAATAGTTTTAAAATATTTGTGTAAGTTTTGCGTAACTCATGCGCAACCTTAGCTTTACGCAAACGCTAGGAAAATTTTGTGAATACCAAATAGTTACGCAAAAAAGTTGTGAATAAGCTTCCAGTTTCGCATCCCGCTGCAAGCACACTTTTCACTTTTGTTCTCTTTTCTACCTAGATAGCATTTTAACTTCATATTTTAGATATAAAAGACCTCTCATAATTGTTACATAAGCTTCTCTTCTATTCGCTTTCTTAAGATTTTACTCATTAAGCCTAAATTCGACGCACTACGCTGCTTTATTAATTTTACTTAAGTACCCTTTGTAATCTATGCTGATTTTGAAAGTTTTATTAAACCAATAGACACTTGTACACCTTAACCAGATGAATCTTATACAAAGCAATACCAAAAGCATGCACCAAGTTCATTTTGCTACTATATTAAATGCTTTGATGAAAGTATTGAGAAAACAATTGAGAAAACAATTGAACATAGCATACTAGCTACATTCACTGCAGATAGTGAAGATGATGACGTAGCACAAATTTTTGTTTATCATTTAGAAGCTGATATAAAGAAAATATATAAAAAATATTTAAGATTTCCAAAAGATATAATATTTACTAGTAAAGACGAAGAAGAATTTATCAATGCAAAAATATGTCACATTTGTGAAAAAGATCTTGAAGAAGATAAAGTAAAAGATCATTGGCATATTACAGATAAATATAGAGGTACTGCACATAATAAGTGTAATTTAAATTATAAAGTTCCAAATTTCATACTTTTTTTTTTCAAAATTTATCTGGCTATGACTCTCACTTGTTCATAAAGAAATTATCAGGAAATAGAGAATCAGAAGAAAAGATAAATTGTATACCTAACAATGAGGAAAAATATATCAGCTTTTCTAAACAAATTAAAGTTGCTGAATATACTAATAAAAAAGGAAAAAAAGTTGAAATTAAAAAAGAACTACGTTTTCTTGACAGTTTTAAGTTTATGGCTTCTAGTTTAGATGAATTAATAAAAAATTCAACAAAAGAACTAGATTTATGTTCAGATAAAAAATTAAATTTATTGTTAAGAAAAGGTGTTTACCCTTATGAATGGGTAGATTCTATTGATAAATTAAATGAAACTCAATTACCTCCTAAAGAATCATTTTATTCAAGATTAAATGGTGCAGGAATAAGCGATGAAGATTATTTACATGCACAAACTGTATGGAAAGAGTTTGATTGTGAAACATTCAAAGACTACCACAATTTATACAATGTTGCAGATGTATTATTATTAGCTCATGTCTTCGAGAATTTTAGAAATGTATGTATAAAAAATTATAAATTAGATCCTGCTTGGTACTATACATCACCAGGATTAGCTTGGGATGCTGCATTGTTAATAACTAAAGTAAAATTAGAATTATTAAGTGATTATGACATGATTTTAATGATAAAAGAAGAAATGAGAGGTGGAATTAGTATTGTCTCTAACAGGTTAGAAACTGCTAACAATAAATTCATGAAAAATTATGATAAGAAAAAAGAATCTACCTATATACAATATTTAGATGCAAATAATTTATATGGATGGGCTATGAGCAAGCCCCTTCCTACACATGGATTTGAGTGGATGAGTAAAGAAGATCTAAAAAATTGGAAATCTACTTCTTGTATATTAGAAGTAGATTTAGAATATCCTGAACACTTGCATGATTTGCATAATGATTATCCTCTTGCTCCTGAAAGATTAAAAATAGTTGATAAGTTAATACCTAATTTAAATCATAAAAAAAATTATATCATTCACTATGAAAACTTGAAACTCTATGAAAGACTAGGAATGAAATTAACAAAAATTCACAGAGGAATAAAGTTTGAAGAAAGTGCATGGTTAAGTAAATACATTGAACTAAATACAAATTTGAGAACAAAAGCAACAAATGATTTTGAAAAAGACTTTTTTAAACTTATGAATAACTCAGTGTTTGGAAAAACAATGGAAAACATTGAAAACAGAGTTGATGTAAAATTAGTTACAAAAAAAGAAGAAGCTTTAAAATTAGCATCAAAGCCTAATTATGAAAGTAGAACTATATTTGATGAAAATTTAATAGCTATTCATATGAAAAGAACAAAACTAAAATATAATAAGCCTATTTATTTAGGTATGTGTATTTTAGATTTAAGCAAGACTTTGATGTATGAGTTTCATTACGATTATATCAAAAATAAATATAGAGATAGAGCTAAATTATTATACACAGACACAGATTCATTAATCTATGAAATAAAAACAGAAGATTTTTATGAAGATATTTCTAATGATATTGAAAGTAAATTTGATACAAGTGAATTTGATCCAAATCATCCAGCTGTTAAAAATGGATTTAAAGTAGGCATAAATAAGAAAGTATTAGCAAAGTTTAAAGATGAGTCAGCAGGAAAACAATTGCAGAATTTATAGGACTCAGATCAAAATTGTATTCATACAAAATAAATGAAGAAGATAAAAAAAGATGTAAAGGAGTAAAAAAAAATATAATAAAAAAATGTATAACACATGAAGATTATAAAGATTGCCTTATGAACAAAAAAGATCAAATGAGAAAAATGAATATCATAAGATCTTTGTGTCATGATGTTTATACAGAAGAAATAAACAAAATAGCATTGAGTGCAGAAGATAATAAAATAGTTATTTTAGAAGATGGAATACATACATTAGCATATGGACATTACAAATTAAAATAAACAAACAGGCAGGCAAGTCATTTTTTATATCTTAAAGAGATCTAAAAAAATCTAAAACTATTAATAAAAATGGACAAACATATCAATGTTGAAAAAATTATATTACCCAATGTACCCTTAACAAACTTTCAATTAATAAAAGGAGCAAAAAAATTAAAAATAAAAAATTTTAGAGGTATATTTGTAAGAGATGAATTACCTAAAAATACACAAAACAAAGAATGTGGAATATTAAATACTGGAGATTCAAGTACGAATGGATTTCATTGCATTTGTTGGTATAAAGATGGAGATGAAAAATTAAGCTTCGACTCTTATGCATTACCACCTCCAGTTGAACTTGTTCAATATTTACACAGTCCTGTTTATTATAATAGTAAAAGACTTCAGTTTGGAGACACTTTCTTTTGTGGGCACTCCGTCAGGGTTTGTGTCTATGTTTTAAAAAAGCTAGATGAAGGTGTTGATTTTCAAAGTATTGAAAATTCGTTATATTAAGTCTCTTTAAGACACAGGATCACAGAGTGATTTAAAAAATATATATATAGTGTATAAAAATGAGTATGAATATAGCCGGTAGTACTTCAATGTATGGTTACACAACAGATGGATTAAATATCATCATTAATGCTGGCAATACAGCCACTACTGATGTTGATTTGAATTCACATAAATTGATAAATGTAGCTGATCCTACAGATGCACAGGATGCAGCTACAAAGCATTATGTAGATAATAATCAAACTTCTAGCAGTTCCTATCTAAAAATAGATGGAAGCAACAGTGCAACTGCTAATATAAATTTAAATACACATAAAATAATCAATGTAGCTGATCCTACTAATGCACAGGACGCAGCTACAAAAAAATATATTGATTCAACATATGAATTTGTTACAAATTATATAGAAAGAATATTTCCTTATCCTCATAAATATAAAGTTTTGATTGTAGCTGGACAATCAAATACTTATTATGGTAGAGAATGGGGTAATTCTAATGCAATAACTACTGTAAATTATATGCATAGACGAATTGTAAAATTTGCAATGGATAATGGACAAAATGATGTGTTACTTCCTTGTTCTCTTAGGCTTGAAGTAGATGAATCAGATAATATGTGTTATGCTGGATACGGTTCAAGACTAGCCGGTTTATTAATGCAAGATGCTGATATTTCAAATACATTAAATATAATAAATTCAGATGAAAGTTTAATGATACTTCCATGTATGTTAGGTGGAAGAGGTTTTAGCGATGATTATTTTATGCCATATGGTACTGGATTTAGAAATTTAACTCGTAGAATTAGATATATTTTATCACAATATAACGCAGAATTTTGTGGTATGACTTGGGCTCAAGGAGAAAATTATTCTATAGATGGTTGGAATTTTAGTTATAGACATATTCTATTAAATTTTATTCAAACCATAAGAGATTATATAGGGTATTCATCTAATCAGTTTTACACGTTAACAAATTCCCAAGCAAAATCAAATACAATTCCATTCCTTACTTTTCAAATGAGACCTGGGAGGGTTTCAGCTAATTCAGCAAGAGCAACACCAGTTCAAAATGCGCTTTCAACTATTGGAGAATATATTCCACACGCTGCAAGCATATCTATTACTAATCTTCCACCTTCCATGAGAATTACAAACGACGACACCGTACATTACGACTCGCGTCAACAAATATTTTTAGCTCAACAATTTTATAATGCATTAATTACAGCTAAAAATAATTTATATGCTAATAGTATTTATTATCCAATTTACATACCAGGAGAAATTTTACTTGTTAGGCAAGTATCAACAGATTTATTTCCAAATAATTATTATGGATCACTTAATTATGATAGTGCTAATCCAACTACAGCTACAAAATATAGTCAGTTATCTAATAACTTTTTTTATAAAAACAACGATGGATATTATAAATATTGCTTAAAATATAAAATTAATGGGGGATGGAAAAGTATTATATTTAAACAAGCATTCCTTCCAATGATGTCTATACATTATCAAAATATTGCACAACTTATATCAACTGAAACACCATTCGGTAATACAAACACAGGACAAGGATTTTGCGGATTAAATTTGACAACTACAAAAAGCATGATGAATTCAGGAGAAGTACTTACACTAGATACAGGTGGTGGATATTGGGCTCCTGTATGTACAAATAGCAGTTTTACAGATGGATCTGCTAATGTTATTCCTGTATATACTAATTACATTGAAAATAATTCAACCACTTTAATAACTGCAACTGAACTAGAATTATATGCTATAAGAGACGCTATATAATATTGTTAGGACAATGCTACTACTATGCTTAAGCGCTACTACGCTTAAACGCACAAGAAACAAAAAAATGAGTTAAATAATTTTCTTTACATAATAAAAATGATAGATAAAGAAGATTTAATGCAATTAAACTCAGAAGATATAATAAAACAAATAAAAAAGAAAATAAAAAAATTAGAAAAAAAGCAAAAAGACATAGAAGAATTAAAAAATATCGAAAATATAATATATTCAAAAAGAAGTTGAAGAGATAGAAAATATGACAAAAGAATTAAAACCAATGAAATCATTTTTAAAATGTATTAAAAAAAGAGAAATAACTGTAAGTTTAGAAGTAAAAGAAAATATTGAAGATATAGTACAAAATCAATTATTAGGAATAGAAAATAAGAAAAAAGAAATAGAAAAAATGGAAATGACTGCAAATGAATTTAAAAAATATGCAATACATTCTTTAATAAATATATAGAAAAAGATATACTTCGTTAAAATTAGGCGCATGCGCACAAGAAACAGCAAGAAAATCACGTGACATTTTTCGACAAGAAATAAAAATTTAACACTTATTTTAAAAAAAATCAATTTTTTTAATTTTTTAAAATTGAAAAACTTTTTTTCTTATCTAAATAATTTATACACAATATGGATAACATTGAACCATATATTAATATTAATATATGGTTGAAAATATGGTTAAAAATAAAAATGAGGGAGAACTCTCCTCCCCCTTCTACTGTTGTATATATATATATATATATATATATATATATATTATATATATATATATATATATATATATATATATTTATATAATATATATATATATATATATATATATATATATATATATATATATATATATATATATATATATATATATATATATATATATACATATAATACAATAATCTGCAATAGAAAAAATTGAAAAAATATAATTTTTCATGAAGTCTGTCTAGCAGACTTTGGCAGATGCCTGTTCGGCAACAATGAATTTGTCATATCGATTCTTGAACTCATTGATGCTACTGGAATCGATAACTTAATTTGGCAACTTATTCTATAAGAAAACAATGCTGTTTGTAAAAAAGTAATATATAGCTTGGTTTCTCGTAAATTGTCTCAAAATTCTTAATTTAGAGCCTCTAACATTACTTGCAGGTCCTTGTGCTAAAAGGGAATGTGGTATGGCATTCGTATGAAACCAATTTATTTCATTAAACCCCTGAATGCTTTAAAATATTGTATTATTATATTGTATTGCTTTCTTTGTTCTAGAGATTGTAGATTAAGATCAAGGTTAGACTGGCTTCGTCATTCAAATTTCTTATAGCTGGAACAAGTTTAGTTGCTCTTTTCTGGACGGCTTCTAGAGCCCTCATGTCTTTTTTTTAAAAAAGATTCCATACAGGTGCCCAATATTCCAAATGAGGTCGAACAAAGGTTGTAAACAATCTAACAAAAATAAGCCCCGTCCAAGATTTGAATGTTTGTTTAAGCATGCCAAGAATTATATTTGCTTTATTTATTGCATGTTTGATGTGGTATTTCTATTTTAATTTATTATTAAAAATTACACCAAGATTTCGCTCAATTGTTGTTGTTTCAAGGTTTAAAACAGCTCCCATATCGTCTTTCATAGTGAAGTAACAGTTATCTGGATTTTTGCTTAGTTTTTTACCGAATTTTATAGTTTTACATTTATCAATATCGAAGGACATTTCCCATAGCTTCGACCAAATGTGTATATATACTTTTATATATATAAATATATATATATATATATATATATATATATATATATATATTTATTTATTTATTTTATATATATATGTATATATACATATATATATATATATATATATATATATATATATATATATATATATATATATATATATATATATATATATATATATATATATATATATATATATATATATATATATATATAATAAATATATATATGTATATACATATATATATATATATATATATATATATATATATATATATATATATATATATATATATATATATATATATATATATATATATATATATATATATATAATATATATATATATATATACATAAAATAAATATATATATATATATATAATAAATATATATATATATAATAAATATATATATATATATAATATATATATATATATATATATATATATTTAATATATATAATATATATATATATATGTTTTAGCATATATTATTATATTTTATATATAAATACTCATATAAATTAAGATAGTAACCTTGAAAGAAACAGTTGTTTACATGAGATTTTTTTTATTTTTTCAAAAAGACATTGATTTAGTTTAATATAAGTTTGTTTTACTCATTTTAAGTTTAAAATCTACACTTTTTATATGTTTTTGTTATATAATATTTGTAAACTAGGAAAAAACAAATTTGTCTGTTAAGTGTAAAAGTATATAATATTGAATAATAATAATGAGCTTTCGGGAAAGAAGATTGTTAAATAGTAATTTATATATATATATATATATATATATATATATATATATATATATATATATATATATATATATACATATATATATATATATATATATATATATATATATATATATATATATATATATATATATATATATATATATATATGTATATATATATATATATATATATATATATATATGTTTATATATATACGCAAAAGGTAATTGCTGGCAAATAATTCTGAGATTAGTTGCCGGCAGTATAATTCAAAATATAAAGTTAAAAACTGCAATTCATAAGATGCTTGCGTAGCTTAGTGGATATAGTAGTTTACAAGACGACGACCTGAGTTCGAAGCAACTAGGTAAATTTTATTTTTTTGTGAAAAATTATGTTTTATTTCAAACATTACTAATTTTTATTAGTATAACCCATCATTAGTGCTTGTTAATTTTTGTTTTTGATAATTTCCATTTATTAGATTTAAGTTTAATAGGTGCCTTAAAGTGTACATACAGCAACTGATATAGCCATAGGCGAAACAGTGTATGCTTACGACTGATTTAGGTATAAGCGCAGAAAAGTCTAAATTTAAAGACAGACTTGAAAAGGGATGGGCAAGGTAAAATGTACATACCACCGACTGACTTTGACCTGTACATAGATTGACTGAGGGTTTTGGTTTGGGCAGGCAGTATATAATTAAAAAAAAAGTCTACATTTTTTTAATACTGGCGTATAAAAAGTTATAAAAGTCAATTAAATAAATAAATATATAATAAAATAAATACATAATTTAAATTGTTTTTCTAACAACTAAACTAAGAAACTAACCAAATCACTGTATTTAATACATTTAAATTATTTCTTTAAACGCGCTGCTGGCAATTAATTTCAAAATTATTTACCAGCACTGCCAGCAATTACCGCTACCCATATTTTTTTTGCTTTTTAACAGGATTAAAAGTTATTAAGTTGCACAGTTGCTTTGAATGTTGCTCAGGTTAATAGTTTGAGTTACTCAAAATAAAAGGTGCCTATTTATTTGGGTTTTATTAGGCAGATTAAGATTACAAGCTAAAAGTCGATTTACGAAAATGATTTTAAAAAAGCCCAATGAAACTGTCGAGTAAGCATTTACTATAATAAAAAAAGATAAAACAAAAAGCTTTTGCATGCTGATTTTATTCTCATTAACTCCTTTTATATCAGCGTCTAATTAGTTATCCTGAGCAATAAGTTTATAAAATCGAAATGAGAGGAGTACAGTTTTTATATTTATGAAGCTTAATTTCACTTAATATTTCAAAAAGTTTACTTTCGATGTTACAAAAAGTATTATATACTCTTCTTCCTTGATCAATACTTCTTAATTCATTACAAGCAATGCAAGCAAAATAATAATAAAAAAAACAAGTTAGTTAATATAGAAATGTTTTAGCCTGTTCTTCTTTTTTTTAATATTATAAAATACAACATTTTTCTTTCAAATTTTTCTTTTAAGATACATTATAAATTAAAAAGAAAAATTTAGTTGCTAAAAACTAGCGTTAATTTAAGGGAAAAAAGTTAAAGGAAAAATAGGAAGAAACAACACAACAATCACAAGTTTTCTAAATTTTTTTATTTAGAATATTTTTTTAAGAAAGTTAAATTTACTTTGTGAATATAATTTGGTATAATTTATTATTGATTGTATATTCAATTTTGAAAGGAAATAATTAAACTTGAAAAGTGACTTTTTGAGTGCATCAAAGTTTTCAGTCTTCCAACTTGTTTGATAAGTTCTGTATAAGTTCACTACTGATTTGTACTATATCTAAAAAAAAAGATATACTTCGATAAAATACAAAATATATAATCAATTGTTTAAATAATTAGATTGTGATACATACAGTCCGAAGAAAAAAAATAAACAAATAGTTTATATAATTTTAAAGAATACAGGAACAGATACAGTAAAATGCGACTTTGCTGAATGACGAATCAATCGAGAATGAGTTTTGATTAATGGAACTAGAGATGATAGTTTCTTTAAGCAGCAACCATTTGTAGAAAATAGAAAAAGATGCAACTTAACCACAATTGGAGTTAGGTAGAAGTAAGCAACTGAGTTTTGTTGAAGTTATTATTCAAAAGGCACTACAAGCCCGAAACAGCTACAAAAGTGAGATCAGATTTTTATTTAGACAGGGGTATAAAGTTTACTTATCAACAAATAGAGCCACTTTAGATGCAAGATTGTTAGAAAGATCATTAATGTAAATTAAAAAAAAAAACACAGGACCAAGTATAACCCTTTTAGGTCCTCCAGAAGGTACTGAAAACAAAGAAGAGTGTTAGCCTTCGAGGATAACATTAATAAAGCAATTAGAAAGAAATAATTTGATTATCGGAAAAACATTCTCAGATACGTCACATGAAGCAAGCTTATGGAGAAGACCAGCATGCTAATACAGTAAGCAAGTCAGCCTTAAAACAAAAAATTCAAAAACCATAATGATTGTCAGGGAGTAAAATATTAGACTCAAGTTAGAATGTTAGAAATTTGTTTATCAATTATCAAAAACTTTGCTTAAAGTAGAGAGAAGACTAATTGGATAGCAGTTGGTTGGGATAGGTGTTAAGATTAAGATTCAGTCAAGCACTTATTAAACAGTTTAGTAAAACATAAAGAGATTTATGGAGAACACTGTTTTTGAACAGAATGTCAAAGTGGAGAATAATAAGTTCTACCTTGACCAGAAATTAGAGAAACATGTATAATAGTAAAGAAACATGTATATTACAGAGAAGACAAACCAATCATTCTAGAAATCAGTGGAGAACAAACATATTTGGTTAAGGAGGATGGAGAATATTTGAATAAGAATAAATATATTTGGTTTAGGAGGATGGAGAAGATAATGATAAACATAAGTGCTGAAAATATAAGTGCTGGTTGTACTGCTTTGGTTTCTGCTTTGTACAGAATAAGTATTGGCCTACAAACTTCATTAGTAGCTGCAATCTACAATTGAAGATTGGGATACTTAAAGACAACATCAGGCAAAAAATTATAAATACTCTTAAAGGTAAGATACTTTTTATTTATTTTAATCGAAAGCGAGTCAAACAGATTAAAGAAGACTTAAACTAACTGTTTTTTTTTAAAAGTGATAGCAGTCTGTGTTACATCACATGATATAGATGGCATTGATGGCAAACAGCTGGGTATTGTTCAGTCAGAAAGGCTTCAAAAGTAGTAACCATACAAGTCTGATAACATACAACAAAACATAATGCTAGTGGCCAGGAACAATAAGAAGAAACCTAAAAAAAGAATATTATCCTAATAGATCTCTTAGAGTAGTATCAGAGAATACTATCTTAATATATCTCCTCTCATAATAAAATTAAGAAATATAATGCACTTTATAGTATTATGTTTAGGCACACATCCCCTATGTATATTGTTTATAAATGTCATAGTTATTCAAATTTACTGCTTAGAATATTACACTCTCTTTGTGTGACTAAGAATTATATCACAAACTATCAGTATGTTTAGAATGTCATATCCCTATGCTATGGACCTTAAAATATCACATCCAGCAAATTAATTAAAAAATATATCACTAACTATCACTGTATGTTTACAATATCACATCCCTTGTGTATTTTTTTTATAAATATCATACTAATTAGTTGCACTTTAGTTTAAAAACTTAGAATATGACATTTCTTTATTATAATTAGGAAATATATTGCACACTATATGAAACAAATATTTTGAATATCACATTCCCCATGTATATTGTCCATTAATGTTATAAAAATTATTTGCATTTGATGCTTAAAACCTTAGATTATCACATTGCCTTAAAGAAAATAAGAAATGTATGGCATGCTACCGGTATTATATGTTTAGAATATCACATCACCCATGTACTTTGTTAAAAAACAACTTACTAGATGGTGCTTAGAATGTTAAAATATTTCATTGCCTTTAAAAAATTAGGAAATATACTATCATATGTTTAGAATATCACATCGCCCATGTATTTTGTTTAAAAACAAGTAGCTATATAGAGCTTAGAATGTTAGAATATCACATTGCTTTAATAAAAACTAGAAATATACTATTATATTTTTAGAATATCACATCATCCATGAACATAGTTAAAAAACAACAATCTATATAGTGTTTAAAATGTTAGAATATCACATCCCCTTAATAAAATTAAGAAATATACTATTATATGTTAAGAATATCACATTGCCCATGTATTTAGTTTTAAAAAAACATACTAGGTAGTGCTTAGAACGTTAGAATATCATATCACCTCAAAAAAATTAAGAAAGTTATGGCATGCTTCTGTTATATGTTTAGAATATCACATCACCCATGTACTTTGGTAAAAAACAACATACTTGACAGTGCTTAGAATGTTAGAATATCACATCACCTTAATAAAATTAAAAAATACACTATTACATGTTTAGAATATTACATCACCCATGTATTTTGTTAAAAAACAACATACTAGATAGTGCTTAAAATGTTAGAATATCACATCAGCCTAATAAAATTTATAAATACACTTATATATGTTTAGAATATCACATCACCTATATATTTTGTTAAAAAACAACATACTAGATAGTGCTTAGAATATTAGAATATTACATCACCTTAATAAAATTTAGAAATACACTATTACGTTTAGAATATCACATCACCCATTTATTTTGTTAAAAAACAATATCGTAGATAGGCTGAATGTTAGAATGTTAGAATACTACATCACCTTCACCATCACATACATCACCTTAGAATGTTAGAATACTACATCACCTTCACAAAACTTAGAAATACACTATTATATGTTTAGAATATCACATCACCTAAGTATTTTGTTAAAAAACCAACATACTAGATATTGTTTATTAAAAAACAACATTTTTTGAACTTCTTGTTTTATTCGGACTCGATACTCAACTAAGTTCTATTACTTCAAAACGCATCCTCGTTTTCATTATTTCTACTGGTGCGGTGATATTCTAAGGTGCGGTGATATTCTATTACAGTACACATTAAAATGTCTAAAAAAGATATATAAACAAACAAAATTTAATATTACATAATCATAAAGTTGATAGCATATTTGATTTATACTAAGTTGAGAAAAAAGTTATTATATACAATGTACTACATCATCATGTGGTCTAAATAGCATGTAAAAAAGTGAATGATTAACGGATGTAAATACCATTTTTGGTCTTTTATATAATTTTCTTAATTATAAACTATAGAGTATATAAATAATGTCATATGTACAAAATTCAACCTTAATTATAGTTACAGGTGGATATTTTTGAATCTTAACAAGATGTGCTATACATAAAATGTTAGACACAAAATATTACTACAATAATATCAAAGAAAGAATTCGTTTGATCGGCCATAAATCTTTTGTGAGTATAAATAATATAAATTTATAATTTTACTTTTTATAATTACCATTTATACTGTAATCGATTTAGACTATACGAAATACTTTGATAGTTTCGTATAGTCTAAATCGATTACAGTATAAATGGTAATTATAAAAAGTAAAATTATAAATTTATATTATTTATACTCACAAAAGATTTATGGCCGATCAAACGAATTCTTTCTTTTGATCGGCCATGTGATAGCGCACTTGGATACAATTCTCGCTGTGATTTGAAATGCAAATTTTTCGTTGCTTTTTAAACATCTATATTTTTTCAAAACAAACCTCTGACTCAGTTGCTAATCTAAATTTAACTTATTTTATTTTGTAACATGGTGTTCGATCGAAAGTTTTCACACACTGACTGAGAAAAAAATAGTTTAAAAGAAAAAAAAATTCACGCCTCCTTATATTCATTGACCAGGCATCAATGCTCCAACGACTCCCACAACTAATCATAGTCATAAGAATACATAGTCTGGAAACACGGACCATTTCTATTGTTTTCTGATTTTAACTTGAAAACTACACGACGACCCGGTGAACTTGCACAAGTTTATAATAATGGCAACTTTATTATAATTAGCAGCAATTTTGATACAAATAGTGATTTGTAATGTTTGTTTGACGTGGTTGAACGAGGATTTTTGAATAACGACATTAACTTAGTTACAGATATAGATTCCGTTGTTTCTGATATCGATATTCATAGCGATAATGTCAAACAACATGAATGCACTCAGTGTCCTAAACTATACAAGGCAATTAGAGGTTTAAAAAGACACATAGCATCGAAGCATATTTTAGAATGTTTTGAAAAATGTTCTTTAAAAATGTCTGATATGAAGAATTCTTCGAATAAATTGTCACTGCTAAAGCTGAAAAGCATAGTTGAAGAATGTGCTAGTTTATTGGAAATGGACATGTGCCTGCCATTTGATATTAGAAAAAATTTCTCATGCAAGCAATTTAGTTATTCAATAGATGATGCTGAACATCTTTGGCAAAAACCTACGACAGTATTTCTATTTTAAACTTGTCTCCTAGTACTATACTAGGTAATAACACTAAGGGTCATTTTAGTATCACTTGGAGATTCTTAGTTTCAGAACTGTTCACCGAAAGTGAACCTCAATCGTTTAATTGCAAAAAAGGTGATTACGATTCAATATCTAACTTTATTGCATCAATCGACTGGAAGTTTTTATTTCTGCATAAAACTGCAAATCAAATGTTCAATATACTAATTTCTAACTATCGCACTGCTTGCACATATTTATTTCCAAGATTAATAAAACAAAAAAAACTATGATCTTTGGGTTACCCCACATATTAAAAACCTGATCCGAGCAAAAAAATCCGCTTGGCATATTAACTGCTCTACCAAATGGGAGAATAGTGAGCTTAAAATAAAATACAATCGACTTAATCGTTCAGTAAAAGCTGAAATATTTAAAGCAAAAAAAGCACATGAAAAAGAAATAATATCAAAATCCCAAAACAACCCAAAACTCGTTTACAAATATATCAACAAACAACTAAAAATTAAAGATCGAATTCGCTCTCTCAAAGATACTTCTGGCAGAATTATTGAAGCTCTTCCTGATATAGTTGATCTTCTGAACTCTCAATTTGAATCTATGTTTACACTTAAAAGCTCTGAAAATTTTCCTTTGCTAAATAAAAGTGGTATTCATTCTGAATGTGGTATTTATTCTGAATTCTGAAAATTTATAATGAATTCTAAAAGTGGTATTCATTCTGAATTCTGAAAATTTATAATGAAAACTTGGATTTCTCTATCCCAGATATTAATCAGGAATTTGCCGATCTAAACCCTTATAAATCCTTCAGATTTGGCGGCCTGCATCCCTTAATACTCAAGATATGTGCCAAATGCTTTGCAATTCCATTAACAAAAATCTTTCATGAATCCTTTAATTCTGGAGTAGTACCCAGTCAATGGAAGTTAGCAAATATTAGTCCGATCTATCGAAAAATTAGTAAAGAGCAAAATTTTAAAGCACATTAACGGTAATAAAATGCTCTCTGCAAATCAACATGGCTTCCTTTATCATAAATCATGCGTAACTTACCTAATAGAAACTTTTGATATCATTTTGTCCTCCATAGCATCCCACTAATTTATTGATGTAATCTATCTTGACTTTGCCAAAGTGTTTGATTCTGTACCTCACAACAGACTTTTGTTTCGGAATAAACGGCAAACTCCTACAATGGATTAAATCCTTTTTAGTGGACAGAAAGCAACGCGTTACAATTAACAATACCAACTCTGCATAGGTTGATGTTCTTAGTGGTGTTCCTCAAGGTTCTGTTCTCGGCCCGCTCCTCTTCATTCTCTACACAAATGATCTTGCAAAACTCACTGAAACTTCTGAGATATTTGCCGATGATACTAAACTTTTTTCTAAAACCTTATCGCAATCTAATTTTGTTGATCTGCAGGATCGTTTACGCTTGGTATACGAGTGGTCAAACACTTGGTTACTTAAGTTAAACACCTCAAAATGCTGCGTCCTTCATTACAGTCGAAACAACCCCCATTATAATAACTTTCTGCAAAATAACCAAGCAATCAACCAATGTCTAAGAAGCTCTACTAAAGAACGTGATTTAGGAGTCATTTTTACATCTAACCTCAAGTGGAGCGCTCATATCAAACAGATGTCTCCAAGTCCTTACAAATTCTTGGTATGCTGAAAATGACATTCACTTTCATTGATGAAAAATATTTTTTTGGATATATATTTCAGAGATTGTATACTAAATTTCAAAGTAGTAAAAATTTATGTAAGTATAACCAACAGTGTGTTTCAATTTTACTGCGCTGCAGGGTTATCGGAAATGATACTCAGGCACTTGTAAATATTAGAGATAGAGGTAGAGTTTGTGAAAAGTAAACAATATAATTCAGGATTTTTTTCTAACATGCAGGATTATTTTTCGTAAAAAAACAACACAAGTTTCTTTAAAACTAGATCCTGAAGTTCTAATTGAGTCAATGTCAACAAAATATATTGTTTTATTTTTTGTAAAACAAGTCTGCAATAATCCAGAATCAACCGAAGTTAGCAAAAATTTGCTAGAGCACTTAATTACATTGTTTGTAAGAGTTCGTTTATTTTCTTTTGCCAAAGATATAATTGAAAAGCATAAAATGAGAAAGAGTTATACTTTATATAATAAGATGATCCTTCAATAAACTTAAGGTTAGGGTCAATTATTTCTAACTTTTATTATACTTACATCAGTATTTAAATGTATATATATATATATATATATATATATATATATATATATATATATATATATATATATATATATATATATATATATATATTTTCGTGATAACTCCAGGGAGGGCATCGGGTTGTAAAAAATTGCTTCAATTCTTTCATAGTGGCATATTTATGTCACTATGGAGAACCATCCAAACCACTCAAGCGAGGAAACATGGATGTAAACATCCAAAAAAAAAAATATATATATATATAGCGAGGAACAATACTTCAGCACGTTAGGATAATCTAACTTGACACTATATATATGCAGTTATTAAATTTATTGATTTATTAATTAAGTGTACGTGTTACCCAGCAATTTATTATTTTTTTATTGAAAATTATTTATTGTACCAATTTTTTATTAAGTACTGAATTTTACCATTTTGTCAAATACTGTTACTGGATAGTAACATGCATTAATTATTTTTTAACCAAAGTTATTTGTTTCTACTACAACAGCTTAACGTTCACTATTATGGTTACATTAACTATATTTATATAACATTCACTTATAACTATAACTAACCAAATATGAAATACTAACCTTTTTTTTCCTTCATGTTTGCCTCCCCCTCCCGCCTAAAAATTTTGTAGTTTTTCTTTGCTCATTTTTAAAAATGTTATTATCTATGTCATGTGTTGTTCAATCATCATGTGGATCAATCATTAAAATTTTTTCTATTTTCTTGATTAGTTTATTATTTTAATTAAATGTATTAAAATCGGTTATTTCATTTTCAAGTTCATTTCAAACACCCAGTGGCGGATTAAGGGAGGGGGCCATTACAGTCGAGAAGGCTACTCATTTCTTTGCGTTTTTTTTTTAATCGTGGCACAACCCTATCTTAACTCTTTAACTCCGAAACACGAACCTTGACAAGCAAGATCGCTGCTAAGTTAAACGCGGTACTTCCAGGGAAGTGGTAGGAGTCGAACTCCGAAGCTCTCGCATACAAAGCGAGCGCTCTTACAACTACAATATTGCCGCATATTGACCCGAGCCCCAAAATTTAGGGTATATAAAATATTATATAGGACTTTTTTTTTTAAACATTTTAGCCTCTGGCACATAAAAAAACTCTAAAAACATTAATAGCCCCAGACCCCAAGAAGTATTAATCTGACACTGCCAACACCTTTTGTAAAGGAGCGTTAGAAGTGTATAAGACTATCGTTTTATTATTAATATTGATTTAAGATTGTCCGTAATTAATGGAATTAATTTCTTGCTCACTGTGTTTATGCATGACATTTTGTAGCTTTTGTTTAACTCACTAAGTTTACAAAATCTGGATGACATACTATCGAAATCGGCTGATCGGTACCAACAATAAAACTCAGCAATAACTTGTTTAATTTTTTATGACCAGTCTCTTCAAAACCATTCTCATTACCGCTCTCAATATCGGATATATCGTCATCGTAGAGCAAAGTTTTCTTTCAAATTTACGCTATTCAAATTTAGATGAATGAATTTGATTTTTAATCATTGTGTTTTCGAAATAAAAAAGTATTTTCAAAAGAAATTTTTATGTAATCAAAACGATAGGCAAAAACTTTTTATCTATATTTTTAACGCTATTTAAGCTATCAAAAAGGCTATTCAAGCTTTTGGTGAGGGTAATATAATTCCTAAAAATAATTTTATAAAAGTAAAACGTCATGAAGCATAATCTAATCAGGCGAGAGAGATGAAGGAGAAGGTATTGTTTGTCGCACGCATCAGATGTCCATGGAATATCAATGAAATGTAACTAATAACAATAACTTCGTATAAAGATAAACAATTTCCTTAAGAAAGTTTTTTTTTAGTTGATAAATGTTATTGTTATATTTGCAACACCAATCAAGAACTTTGAGCCACAAACCAAGGCCCCAAAATTTAAAAAAAACTGTTACTAAAAATAAAAATATTCGGTAAAAGACCCCATACTCGGTAAAAGACCCTCAAAAATTTGAAAAAAGCCCCTAAATGTGTCTCCCCCCCCCTAATTAAGGAAGCAGCGTGGGGAGCCTATTCATGGCTATGAGTATATTACTTTTTGCTATTTTTTAAAAGAAACTGCTACTTTTTTAGTAGCAGTTTCTTTTAAAAAATAGCAAAAATAGTACTATTTTCTATATATTTAGTGTTTTATTAAAGTTAGTAATTTTATTTTATTCCGTTTTAATCACCTGTGATGTCACAAATTTGTAAACACTCTTCCACCCCCGAATTACTAAGTGTCGCAAAATCCGAAACCCTGCTAGGCCTAAATATGTGAGATGATTTGCGAACAACCCCTGAGTTATTTTTAAAATAATTGCAGATTCTTTTATAAAATAGTGGAAGGTAGTTAAACCCTTTTCCCTGTCACCACTGTGCCTAACACCAAAAATTTTAAATATTATTTTATGTTAATTTTTAAGATTTAATTATTTATAAAAACATTGTAATAAAATTTTGTATAATTTCAGTAATAAAATAAATATAAGCAAATTTTAGAATTTAATAGTAATATTTGTATATTGTGTAAATCTTTTAGAATTTCGATATCACAAAAATATTTCGAAGCAAATTTCACAATTTCGAAAGTAAAAAATTGTTTCGGTAATATTTTCCGATTTTTAAAATAGCAAAAATATTTCGAAGCAAAATTTACAATTTCGAAAGTAAAAAATTATTTCGATAATATTTTCAGAATTTCGAAATCGCAAAATTATTTCGTCGCAAATTTTACAAATTCGAAAGGTTAAAATCGTTTTGATGCAAAATTAATAACTTTAAAATTAATTAGAACTTACCGAAACGAAAATAGAGTTTCGAAAACTTTTTTTTTAATCGAAAATTCAACTTTGGCTTTCGTGAACAACCCTAGTTTAAATATATATTCTGTATATACCGTTAGTCAATTTGTACATTATGACGTTTTTTTATTTTATTTTATATAATAAACTTTAATAAAAAACATATAAAAAAACATATATAAAAGACACATTAAAATGTTTTTAAAAATGATTGTTTTTTGTTTTGTTTGTTATTCGTGTATTATTTGTTATTTTATGATCTAAATTCAAAAGGTTTATAAATCTAAAACCAGTTAGAAAAAATGAATTTAATTAATAAAATGTTCTTATACTTTTGGATATATTACACCCTAACATAGCGTAAAATGTATTTTATTTTATTTTTACTTAACGTTACATTTTATTTAACGTTATTTTATTTTAACGCAACGTTTTATTTAACGTTTATTTAACGAGATACTTTGCTTTTTGTTTTTAATATTGACAGTTTTAGTTAAAGGGGCTTGGTGATAAGACTAAACTAGTCTTCATCTTGCCCCAGCCATGTATTATATATTGTATTGCACAAATTTGTAAACTTTTTTCATCGGCGAAATGCATAATAATAATAATAATTCTGAAAATATAAACTTTTCTATTCGATTATTTAAATGTTTTGTTTTAAAACATTAACTATACTTTAAGGAAAATGAGCTATTAGTAGCAATTTTACATTTAATTTTATTTTAATTTTATTGGTTAAAATGCAATTAATATTTTGTTACATTATGATGTATTTGTTTTCTTTTATAACTGATATAGTAAGTTATAATTTATGATTCTCAGTTGACAATATATTGTCAATAGCTTCTTAATAGGCTATATAAGCATATATAGAGTTTATCAAATGTCGAAAATAAATAAACATAATTTAGTTTTATTAATTAAACTATACTAAAATATGTTCTATTACTGGACGTTAAAAACGATTTCGCTGCAAATTAAAGTGAGATTTAGGGTTGTCTAGTAATTGTACTGTAGTTTACATATACTTTATATACTACACTGTAATTTATAACATGTAATACAAGTTATAAATTACAGTGTAGTTTATATAGTATATGTAATTTATTTCTTTACATTTATTCTTCCCAACTAAATAAATTTATACTATCTATTACATAAAAAAATTTGGTTAGACTGACTTTTTGCATTTATTAATATATTATATCCAACTAAACTGTTTTTCATATTTCCTTATACATAAACAGAGCATCCATAAAGTATATACACAGGTAAAGGTAGGGTTACCTAAAAGCATATAGTTTACCATATAACCTTAACTTAAACCTTTTTATATATTTTTTTTAAAAAGGAAATAAATTTTGCGAGTATAAAAGAAATACTGTTTTTTTTTGTTTCTGACTTTGGATTCAGCAGATTCAAAAAGTTAAACAATGAACTAAATGTAAATGAAATATTGTTTTTCTACAGCAACACTAAAGACAAAGCAAATTAAGTTGCATGCAAAACTCAATATAATAAAAAAAACTGTCAGCTTATTAAGTTTAACTGCTGCAAAATATAGTTTAATTAGCTAAAATCCATTATTATGTCTTTAAAAAGACTAACCTTACATAGCATTGACAACCTGAATAGTGTGAGTACAATTATTGCATGAATCAAAAAACAACCATATTTAGAAAGTAAAAAAAAGGAGAAGTTATAGTATAAATAGAAAAAATTGAGATATCTTATAGAATGCCTTTTTATGCATCCATTTTAATAGAAATATTATACTTGCCAACATACCGTATACTTTTTTTTTTGTAAATCAAGAATGCTAAATCTATGATATGACTCTTTTTTTAATAGTTATATAAATTTTTTAATACCATTATCATTTGACTTTTATACTTAGATATAATTGAAAATCTTGTTTTCATAAAATAAAATAGTAACATACAACTGTTGTTACAAGAGTTGAGCAGCAAAGTGTAAAGATGAAATCAATAAAAACAAAAGATTGAGTTATAGTTTTCAAGTAAAGCTCGATACAAAGGTAAAAGGGTTTAAAATAAACATCAACAATGCAAAAAATTTTGCATTGTAAAGATAAGAATAAGCAAGCAAAAAAATCTAGAAAGCGGTCATGTAGAGTGTGTAGGAAAAGAACTATAACAAACTCTATAGTTTGTATAGTTTGTCTTTCTATAACATTTTTATGAGAATCTTGGAAATACAATTTTGTCAAGAGATAGGGCAGAGGTAGCCATAGAGACATAAAATATTATAAAGTTATAATAAAAATTTAAAATAAAACTAAAAAGTTATGATATAAAATATCAAAATGAAAGTATATTATATAAAATATCAAAATGAAAGTATAACAATCTTTTCTATAACAAGTAATTTTAATCACATTAAAATAAGAAAATTATTACATTAAATAAGCTACTGATTATATTCTATTAAATTACAAGTGTTATAGGTAACAATGAACAATAATTAAACAACACTATAATTGTATAACTGTAAATTCTATTAAGTGAGTAACAGTATTATATGGTATATATTAATATTATTATACTGTATATATTATTATATAGTATTATACTGTATATATGTTATATACAGTATAATACTATATAATAATATATACAGCCACCGGGATTTTGCTTACCAAATAAAATAAAAAAAAAACGAAATTAGGTACCTTAAGTCTAACACTAATTAGACTAATTGCTTATAATTATTTTTTGACTCTATATTTCTTCGGCTACGAATCCATGTGACAACATCAGCCAAACTTTCATGCAAAATTCTCGGCAAAATACTCCATAAAAAAGTATGGTACACAATAGTTATATAAAAATTTAGCTTAAGCTTTCTTCTTTCAAAAGTCGTCAAGGTTTATATATGTTTCTGAAAGAAACCACCTCAAAAAACCGTTTGCCTAGGGCTACCTGAAAAAAGCGGTATACTTGGTATAACGCAAATTAAACTAATTGCTTATAATTATTTTTCGTTGAAATTTGGCATGTGTAAAGAAAACGCATGAAACAAGCTATTTTAATAATAAAAAAATCAGACTCTACATTTCTTCGACCACAAATTCATGAA
>NC_061166.1:51381222-51426222 GCF_022113875.1 Hydra vulgaris | reverse complement strand
TATATATATATATATATATATATATATATATATATATATATATATATATATATATATATATATATATATATATATATATATATATATATATATATATATATATATATGTATATATATATATATATATATATATAATTATACATTATATATATATATATATATATATATATATATATATATATATATATATATATATATATTGTACATTATATATATATATATATATACATATATATATATATACATATATATATATATATATATATATATATATATATATATATATATATATATATATATATATATATGTATATATATAAATATATATATATATATATATATATATATATATATATATATATATATATATATATATATATATATATATATATATATATATATATATATATATATATATATATTGTACATTATATTTAAAAAAGTGTACAACAGTAAAAAAAAAAGAAAATAAACGAGCAAATAACACATTAGACTTTTTTTTGACTTAAATATTTAAAGTTGATTTTTACTCAAGTAAAAAAAGAACTATATTTAGAATAGAAAAAACAAAAACATTATTTTTTAAGTTTTTCTTTTAGTCCATAAGGTTGTTTCATGTTTTTATGTAATCCTTTCTTTGGTTGTTCTCCTGTTTTTGGTTTTTTTTGCTTAATGCTTATTAACAATGTCTTTAGCGAAGAAATGACTTCAAACTTCGAAAATATAAACCTAGTATCAAAGTAGAATTTTTACAATCTTTTTCAATTTTTAAATTTTGACTATCTTTTTCAATTTTTAAATCACATTTTTCAATAATAGCCCTGTAATATTTATCTAAATCTTTATCACAGATTCTTTTTTTGATCAAAAAATCTGCCTATACTTTAGGTAAGCTTTGACTGTTCTGTATATAAAAAAAATGTTTTTTCTGCTGTAATTAAAATTTGTTTAAACTCAATTGTAATGCCAGTAAGTTCACCACAATTAAGACAAGTGACAAGCTTTTGATCAGTTATATTTTTTGTTTTATTTTAACAGCTTTCTAAAATAGGCATTATTTTTCGTAATTGAGTATTAATAGTTCAAGAATTTTGAATTTTGTTTTAAATTTTTTGAATAACATAACCTCCAAGTTTTGCAATCCTTACTTTTCCCAATCACATATTGCAGGTGTATTTAATGTCTGATCATTGTTAACAATAAATATGTTTTTATAATAAGATGATATACTATCTGCAAGTTTGCTTAATAATAATGTAGCAGAATCTTCATATTCATCACCACAATTTAAAATTGTTTTGCTGTGAATTACTACATTCCCAAAATAACGAACTTATAAAGACTCGTTTAAACTTTTAGAACAAATTTTAGGAAGAGTTATAAATTGCTCAATAATTTAATTACCATAAAAAGAGCCTCCCATAATCTTGCAAAACACATTTTTTATTAGTGAAAATAAAGTCTCGATGTTAGAGTTTAATTTAAAATTGTTATCATTCTCAGCAGCTATATCGTTGATAAGTGCTTTTTAGGTTTATGCAATTTTTTAAACTTTTAAAAGTACTCATCTTCTAAAATAGATTCAGCATAATTTTTAAGTTCGTGATCTTTTACAAAAGTTTCCAAAAGCATCACAAATATTATTCTTGCGGCGAACGTGACGTCACTTTAACTAACTTAACGGCTACCATTATGGTATGGGGGCAAACAAAGCGCTTGAAAATGGAGAAATGTGTTTTTGATTGTTCAATTAATGCTATTGGTCATCCGAACTTGGTTTTTTATATTTTGCTTCCTGATCCAAAGAGAAGAAAATCGTGGCTTTATGCTTTATATAGAACTGATTCATCTTGCTAAAACAAACTTAGGTTGCAAAACATGTCTAAGTATGCTCAAAACATTTTGTATCTGGTAAGTTTTGTATTTGAATCGTCAAAATATTTGAGCACTAATTTTTCTTGAACTTATTAAGTTTTTTATTCATTGTAAGTATGTTTCTCTTTTAGGAAAAAAAAGAACATAGTCTAGATGCTTTTCAAAATTTTAAAAAAACATGTTGACTATGTTTCATCAGTAAATATGTTAGGTGCTAAAAAACATGTATAGTGAAATCATCCCTCCAACATAACCAATTGTTATGTGAAATGAAGGAGAATAAATAGATTAAACAATTCAATTAGTATATACTATATAGTATTATATGTATTGTATAAACAACAAGATAAACTATATAATATAGTTTATCTTGTTGTTTAAAATTTTTTTGTAAAAACTGTTTATGTAATAGTTACAATTTATTTTTGTTATGCATTGATGCATAACAAAAATAAATTGTATATATAAATATTAATGCATTAAGACTAAGCATTTTTAAATCATGTGTTATTGTTTTTCATTGGGAACACTCTTTTCTATAAAAATGTTTACTTCACATGCAGTAAATTAAAAAGCTAGTATTGTAAAAAATATTTTTAAAAAAATTATTTAACATTGCAAACCTTCAACATTTTTTCCATTTCTAAATTGAAAGTTACAACATAATGCACTCAGTGAAACATTTTGTTCTATTATTCTTGCATTTGCATATGTGGCTAATATGTACTTATTTTTTGTCGCAGCAGCCGGATTTAAAGCTTCAGCAGTGTTTGGTTGTGCATCAATATGCTGTGCATCTATTTTTAAACAAACAAAGCGATATTTACCAGGTTATCAAGTATATTATCTAGTATGCAACATACAAAACGGTTTTTTTTAATGAATTTTCATAGTATTAATTTATAAATTTCATTCAAAAACTAAAGTATACTTTCAAAACTTGGTACATATTTTATTAAAATAGATAGTTGCAGACATATTTTAGTAAATAAATTTATTTCAAGAGCAATTTTCTAAATTTACATTCTAAACTTGGTAAACGTTTATAATACACTTTTAATTTGAAAAAAAAAAAAAAGATTGAAAAGAAATAAGTATATTCTTATATCGGCATCATATATTTTACAAAAAAAAAGGTAAAGAAAAACTTCATACCTAATAAATGCTCAAAATTTAGAGAAGAATTATCTTCACTCATTTTAATCTAAAGAGTATTACAAAATTTTGTAGAGCGAAGCTGGTTTAAGTACAGTTCGGAGGGTTCTGTTCCAGAAATCAAAATGAGATATTGCCCAGCGGTCGTTCGTATAATTCAGAATAAGGTACACTTAAAGCGCATGCGTATCAACCGTCAAAAGTATTCTAGGTCTGCGATTTTTGTAAAGTAAATACAAAATTTGTGCTTAACAAGCTATTGAACATATATTTATTTAAAAACAAAAACAATAAACACATGATTTATAAATGCTTAGTTTTAATGCATTAATATTTATATATACAATTTATTTTTGTTATGCATCAATGCATAACAAAAATAAATTGTAACTATTACATAAACAGTTTTTACAAAAAAATTTTAAACAACAAGATAAACTATATTATATAGTTTATCTTGTTGTTTATACAATACATATAATACTATATAGTATATACTAATTGAATTGTTTAATCTATTTATTCTCCTTCATTTCACATAACAATTGGTTATGTTGGAGGGATGATTTCACTATACATGTTTTTTAGCACCTAACATATTTACTGATGAAACATAGTCAACATGTTTTTTTAAAATTTTGAAAAGCATCTAGACTATGTTCTTTTTTTTCCTAAAAGAGAAACATACTTACAATGAATAAAAAACTTAATAAGTTCAAGAAAAATTAGTGCTCAAATATTTTGACGATTCAAATACAAAACTTACCAGATACAAAATGTTTTGAGCATACTTAGACATGTTTTGCAACCTAAGTTTGTTTTAGCAAGATGAATCAGTTCTATATAAAGCATAAAGCCACGATTTTCTTCTCTTTGGATCAGGAAGCAAAATATAAAAAACCAAGTTCGGATGACCAATAGCATTAATTGAACAATCAAAAACACATTTCTCCATTTTCAAGCGCTTTGTTTGCCCCCATACCATAATGGTAGCCGTTAAGTTAGTTAAAGTGACGTCACGTTCGCCGCAAGAATAATATTTGTGATGCTTTTGGAAACTTTTGTAAAAGATCACGAACTTGAAAATTATGCTGAATCTATTTTAGAAGATGAGTACTTTTAAAAGTTTAAAAAATTGCATAAACCTAAAAAGCACTTATCAACGATATAGCTGCTGAGAATGATAACAATTTTAAATTAAACTCTAACATCGAGACTTTGTTTTCACTAATAAAAAATGTGTTTTGCAAGATTATGGGAGGCTCTTTTTATGGTAATTAAATTATTGAGCAATTTATAACTCTTCCTAAAATTTGTTCTAAAAGTTTAAACGAGTCTTTATAAGTTCGTTATTTTGGGAATGTAGTAATTCACAGCAAAACAATTTTAAATTGTGGTGATGAATATGAAGATTCTGCTACATTATTATTAAGCAAACTTGCAGATAGTATATCATCTTATTATAAAAACATATTTATTGTTAACAATGATCAGACATTAAATACACCTGCAATATGTGATTGGGAAAAGTAAGGATTGCAAAACTTGGAGGTTATGTTATTCAAAAAATTTAAAACAAAATTCAAAATTCTTGAACTATTAATACTCAATTACGAAAAATAATGCCTATTTTAGAAAGCTGTTAAAATAAAACAAAAAATATAACTGATCAAAAGCTTGTCACTTGTCTTAATTGTGGTGAACTTACTGGCATTACAATTGAGTTTAAACAAATTTTAATTACATCAGAAAAAACATTTTTTTTATATACAGAACAGTCAAAGCTTACCTAAAGTATAGGCAGATTTTTTGATCAAAAAAAGAATCTGTGATAAAGATTTAGATAAATATTACAGGGCTATTATTGAAAAATGTGATTTAAAAATTGAAAAAGATAGTCAAAATTTAAAAATTGAAAAAGATTGTAAAAATTCTACTTTGATACTAGGTTTATATTTTCGAAGTTTGAAGTCATTTCTTCGCTAAAGACATTGTTAATAAACATTAAGCAAAAAAAACCAAAAACAGGAGAACAACCAAAGAAAGGATTACATAAAAACATGAAACAACCATATGGACTAAAAGAAAAACTTAAAAAATAATGTTTTTGTTTTTTCTATTCTAAATATAGTTCTTTTTTTACTTGAGTAAAAATCAACTTTAAATATTTAAGTCAAAAAAAAGTCTAATGTGTTATTTGCTCGTTTATTTTCTTTTTTTTTTTACTGTTGTACACTTTTTTAAATATAATGTACAATATATATATATATATATATATATATATATATATATATATATATATATATATATATATATATATTATATATATATATATATATATATATATATATATATATATATATATATATATATATATTTATATATATACATATATATATATATATATATATATATATATATATATATATATATATATATATATATATATATATATATATATGTATATATATATATATATGTATATATATATATATAATGTACAATATATATATATATATATATATATATATATATATATATATATATATATATATATATATATATATATTTTATATATATATATATATATATATATATATATATATATATATATATATATATATATATTATATATATATATATATAATGTATAATATATATATATATATATATATATATATATATATATATATATATATATATACATATATATATATATATATATATATATATATGCATAATTTTTGTTTCAAAGATCCAAGTTATACATTTTATATATAATGTTGATTTTTAAAAGTTTTGAATACCAAGATTTGTTATAAAATCATGTTTTTGTTTTTTTTATTTTATTATTAAATCTTCAGAGATGTTTATCCAAGCTTGTTTATTGTCATATGAATCTCTAGTATTTCCAGTATTAAGCAAAACACTTTGTTAAATACATATTGCATTAACATTATAGCAAAACTGTTTAGCATCAGGGTTATCTGAATAGCGCCCAATTTTCTTTTGAGCACTAAAATATTCCTCCATTGAATCTTGGCAAAATCTTGTAAGTATGTAACCCTAACCCTAACCCCTGAGGGGCCCCAAAAAATTTTAGAGGACCTTTTTTTTTTTTTAAGTCTTTTATAGGCTCTGGTCCATAAAAAGGCTTTCAAAAACAAAAACTGCCCCGGGCCAGAAGAAGTCTTTATCCGCCACTGTATATAGTACTTATTTTTTGTTTTTTATTCTTAATTTGGTATTTTTTTTAACGCATACATAATAAATGATGCATATTTTTATTCTATTAAGATTCAATGTCATTTTAGTTCAAATGAATTATCTATTGATGAAGAACAAACCTACAAAAAATAATTGTGGTTTGTTGATTATATTTTGTGATATTGAGTTTTAAAGTTTCCTTATTTTTTGGTTTATTTTTTTATATAAGTATGGGTTGGCGAGGCAAATTAATAAAAAAAATTGTCAACTTATTCTTAATATAAATTCAAATTTTCGTGAGTTTCGTGAATACGAAGTTCACTGTTTTGAACTTACGCCAAACTTACGCCAAACTTACGAAAAAAAAAAGTTTGATGAATACGCACCCTGATCTCAGGAAATAGCTGCTTATTAACACGGAAATAGCGGTTTACGGAACCAAATTATGTGCTGAAATTCTGTGACTCGTTTTTTTGGGGAAAGCGGAATAGTATCGAAAATTAAATGATCGAAAAAATGATTAGTATCGAAAAATAACTGACCGAAACTCATTTTAATGATTAAGATCGAAAATGTGATTTTCAGATTAATATCGAAAAGTTTTTATATCGAAATTCACAAATGTGGAACAATATCGAAAACAATAAAATCAGAATAAGATCGAAAACTCATTTTAATGATTAACATAGAAAATGTGATTTTCTGATTAATGTCGAAAACAATAAAAACAGAATAAGATCGAAAACTCATTTTAATGATTAACATTAAAAATAAGATTTTCTGGTTAATGTCGAAAACAATAAAAACGGAATAAGATCGAAAATTTTTAATTGTCAAAAATTCTTTTCAATGATTAACATCAAAAATATGATTTTATGATCACGCTTTTATTTTAAGATTATTAAAAGATGCTATTATTTGATTATATAATTAAATATTTAAGATGATATTATTAATTAATTATTAAATACTTAAGATGATGTTAATAAATATTTAACTCTCCATAACTTAATAGCTAATAATCAACATGGTTTCCTCAAGAAACGCTCTACATGCACTAATCTTATATACATATATATATATATATATATATATATATATATATATATATATATATATATATATATATATATATATATATATATATATATATATATATATATATATATATATACATATATATATATATATATACATATATATATATATATATATATATATATATATATATATATATATATATATATATATATATATATATATATATATATATATATATATATATATATATATATATATATATATATATATATATATATATATAAACTAATAAAGGTTGTTGAGAACGCTATCATCCGCTAATCACATATCAGAAATGAAAAATTGCAAGAACTCATCACAATACTAAAATACTGGATGTTCAGGCAAAAAAGATTCAGGTGCATGTAATGTGCATCTTTGCATAACTGCAGATCGTAAATGTTTTGCTGCACTCCATTTCAAAAAATGGAAAACTGATCAGTATTTACTAACTTTTTTAGTATTTTAGATTTTTTAAATATTTAGAATTTTATTTTCAAAAATTTTGTTTTAATAATATTTGTAACATTACAGTAAACGTTTTTTGTTTTATTCTTAAGTTTGTAAATCTAAATGTTTTAATATTTGTGCTATTACATCCTAAAGTCAATTAAAGTGTACATTTTTAATTATATTGAAAATATTGTACGAAAGAGCTAAAGATATTTTGGTTATCTAGGTATGTCCTTATGATTTAAAAACAAATAAAAAATATTGAAATTTTTATGTAGAACTCGCGTGAATCTGAAGAAGTTAAGGTTCTAAATGTTAGAAACTAATCAATAATCGTAGTAGCTAAAACTTATATATCAAAATCATATAATATATGATTTTATACATATTATGTACTAACACGCAACTCAAGCTAAAAATTAAGTATTACTTGATCAATCCATTAAATAGTCTTTTAATATAGTAGCTCTATATGTGAATAATGGTATAAAAATCTTAATTTTCGAGCTAACAGAAAAAGAGACTTTGCAATTACTAATGGGTTAGCTAGAATGTAAATAACTATATAGATATATTATGTATGTAAGGTTATTTTAATTGAAAATTTACTAAGGTATTGTAAATTTGATTTGAAAAAGTCTATGCTAAAATAACTATGTTGCTAAATATATTCATAAGTTATAAAAATTAAAAGGTTTATCTAAAATTTAAGGACTTCTATCTTAAAGACATATATTTAGAAATCTTACTTGATTGGGCCATTTTACAATCTTTTGGTATAGTAGTCACAATTGATTTGAACAAAGATATCTTAGAATGCAATCGAATATTTGAGACAAGGTGGCTGTGGAAGTTGTGTTGGTTTAACTAAAATGTAAATTTGAGTGTATATTATTTGAGATACGTTCGTTATAACTGTTATTAGCCTTCAAAGATGTAAAGTAGGACAACTTACTTGCATAGTCAATTGTATATACTTTATATATATATATATATATATATATATATATATATATATATATATATATATATATATATATATATATATATATATATATATATACATATATATATATATATATATATATATATATATATATATATATATATATATATATATATATATATATATATATATATATATATATATATATATATATATATATGTATATATATATATATATATGTATATATATATATATATATATATATATATATATTTATATATATATATATATATATATATATATATATATATATATACATATATATATATATATATATATATATATATATATATATATATATATATATATACATATATATATATATATATATATATATATATTATATATATATATATATATATATATATATATATATATATATATATATAATTAACCGTAATTAACCATTTCTACTGTAGTTGTATTAAACTAGTCATATTATCTCCAATGAAATAAAAAAACAATTAATTTATATTGGAATAATGCAAAATTTTAGATTAATAGCGAGTTTATATATTTTTACATATTTTTAGCAGCTTATTTGTTTAATATATGTAATTATTTTAAGTTTGTATGTTATTATTTTCGTATAATCAGTACCTTTGCGGTTATTTGTTATCTGCTGATTGTCAATGTTTTTTTTAGTGTCTGTTATTAAAAACTTTTGTAATCCTCATAAAAATCTGTAAAAGGAATAACAAAACATCTCATCCAATCCAATGAAAAATAAAATTACCAAGTAAATTATTCACTATTTTGTGAATGTAAACTATAATATTAGAAATTAAAATAACAACTCAATAAAATATCAAGCTTTTGGATCTTCCAACCGAACAGGCTGGCGATGTGACATTTTGCTGAAATGTTAACACTCATTTGGTTGAAGGTATAACAACACATAACATTAACTTGTAACGAAACTTGTTAAAAGTGTTTTAAATCAGTTAAGTTGTTTAGTTTATAAATACATATATATTACTTTTCAAATACATATATAATATATTTGTAATATATAGTGAAGTATATAAATACATATATGTATTTATATACTATTCTATATATTTATATACTATACTGTATGTATATACATATATATATATATATATATATATATATATATATATATATAATATATATATATATATATATATATATATATATATATATATATATATATATATATGTACTTGTATACTATACTACATACTACATATATGTTTAATATATGTATTTGTATACTATACTATATATTACATACAGGTATAATATATGTATTTGTATACTATACTATATATTACATATATGTATAATATATGTATTTGTGTACTATACTATATATTGCATATATCTATAATACATTTATATATATATATATATATATATATATATATATATATATATATATATATATATATATATATATATATATATATATATATATATATATATATATATATATATTTGTATACTATTCTATATATTATATAGTTGTTGATCTTTTTGCCAATTTTATTTTTTCTAAATATATAGTATGTATATGTATATACATATACATACTATATATTTCGGTCCGTAAAATTTTAGGTTTGGTAGATCTTTCATAAAATAATAAAGTATATGAATAGTAATGCAATAAACAATTAAGTAGCATTTAGATATAGAACATAAGATAAAAACATAACAATTTGAACTCTCTTTTATCTAATTTAAACATTAAAGTCTTGAAATTATCGTTAATGTACCTTTCAAGTAAAACAAGAACTACCTTTATTCCTACATTTTTTTTTAGCTTTAAATTTTTATAAACACCTTTTCATTAGTCTAAGCAATTAGGGGCTGTCCATTAATTACGTCAACAAAATAGGGGGAGGATGTCTGAATTTTTTTGACAATTGTTTGCGAGGGGGAGGGAGGGATGTCGAGAAAAGTTGACGTCAACAATCTTTTTTTTCGAACATGTTCCTTTTTTTGTAATTTAACTACTTAAAAAAAGGAAAATTAGGGAGCGTTTGCTGTACTGTGTGACATAGTCGCATGACCTTCAGTATTTTAATTCCTATCCTATAACTTATATTCCTACTTTTTAAAAACCGTTTTGTGCTTTTAAAAGACCTGACATACAAAACTAAACAATTACACACAAGATATTTAGTCGTAACACTACTATTTTTTCAAAGTTATTTTTGTTTCGGTCTGCAGTCCATTAAAAAAAGATTCATGTAAGTACATTGTCTACATTAAAATTTTTAAACGTTTATACAAGGGATTAAACCTGCAGCTCGCAAGCCTTTTGTAATTTTTTTGATGTCAAGATGAAGCTTATATGAGCATATGTCAGACAATTAACGTTTAAATCATAATATGATTTAGAAGTTAAATACCTGACATATGCTCAACTATTAGAATCATATCTAAAGTACAATGCTAGCAGTTTAATTTGTGATTACTAAAAAAACTCTTGGTTATAAAAATTATTGCATTTCTTTTTTACAGAACAATATTTACAGATATAGTTATTAAGTAAATATTATTTTAAGAAACTCTAAATTTTAAAGGAGTAAAAACGTTACAAAAAATTAATTTACCACTTGCATGTGTACTTAGCTGTTTCCTGCTGCTTCAACTGTTATTGCAACTGACTAGACTAGTATGTAAAATAATAAATAAAGTTAAACATAGGAAAAAAAAAAGTCAACAATAAAAAATTGGCATTGGCTGCGCCAAAAGTATAAATAATATAACATTACTATTCGATCAATACAACATCTATCATAAACAAATAGATGTTAGGTTATAATATAATCAAACAATAAAAATTTAAAATTTAAAAAGACTAATTACCTATTAAAATGCATAATTTTTTTTTCTAAGAGTAGAAAAATTAGGAAGGTAAGAGTTAACTACAGATTTTCTATAGCGTTGTTAAAAACCAAGCAGAAAAAACAGTTTAAGAAATAGTTTAAAAAAATGCTGAAACTGATACTTTTTTGAAACTTCTGCTACTTTTTTGAAACTTCTGCAACACTTTTAAAACTGCTATTTTAGTAGCAGTAAAGAAAAGAATTATCAAAATACATTGTTACTATACTTAAAATTACTTTTAATCGCTCATACAATATTATCGAAGAACTTACAGGACTTTTTAGCTGCTTCATTGGCCACAAAATAATACTAAAAACAAATTTCTTTTATTATTTTTAAACCATTTATTACATAATTTAGGATTTATGAGATTATTATAATTTTTATTCATAATAAAAGATTTAAAATGTCTGTCACATTCTGTATGAAACTAATTTAACTAAGTTAGTCCCGTACAGAAACTGAGTGGTTTAGCTTTTCAAATCAAATTAAATATTTAGAACACGTTTAGAATAGATTCCTAAACGTTTAGAACAACGTAAATGCCATCTAAACGTGATCTAAACCAAATTTAAATCAACAAATGCCCGTTGCGTTAGATACTATCGTTGATGACAAAATTGGTAATAGTGCAGGCAGCATCGATGATTCCATTGGTGACATATTAAAATGAGCCAAAAAAAAATGATTTTTTCGCTAGATTGCATTTATATATTGATTTTGTCAAAAATTTTACTCTTTTTATACTTTGTAAATTTTTGTGTCAATACAGGGATTTAATTACTTATAAAGATACCTTTTTAATATTTTAATTTTGGTTGACACTCGTGATTAATCCTAAAAATACGAGTGTATTAAACTTTGGCGTTGTGCGAAAAAAAAAGACTTCACTTCTTAAAATTTAATTTTGTTTAGAATATTCTTATACCATTTCTTGCAACTATAAAATATTAATTTTTGAGACTCCATTTTTTAATGTTGCTTGAATCGTAGTCGGTATGCAAATACGCTGAATTAAAACAAACACTGAATGAACGGACAAAATTTAGACGTTTAGAAGACGTCAAAAAGCGTCTATTGTGTACCTCCTAACGGACAATTTTGAACAACCTTGGACGTACTTTATAAGTCAAAATGGACGGACAAAAGTCATTGCGTTTGGTACGTCCACTGCAAGACGACGGACATACTTCAGGACGTTCAAACAGATCATTTTGGACAATCGTTGACGTTCAAAGTTTGACAACCATTTTGGACGTCATAAATGACGTCCAAAATGGTTGTCAAATGGTTGGACGTACTATAGACGTCCGTGTACATATTGAGAAATCGTTGAAGTCCAAAATGGTGCATATTGGGACGTACATTGGACGTCAAAAGTTGCACTATTTTGGACTTGAACGGATGGACCTATATGGTGCGCATTATGGACGTCCAATGATGTCCGGTGGCCATTGGGTTTTGTTAACAGTAAATCAAAGTATGTTTAGTGTTTTTAAGTAAACGTTAGTTTTTTGTTAATATAATGTGGCCATTGGGTTTTGTTAACAGTAAATCAAAGTATGTTCAGTGTTTATGAGTAAACGTTAGTTTTTTGTTAATATAATTGCTGTTGTGACAACATTTATTTATAAGTGATTGCTAATATTAATTCAAATTCAACATTGATTAACATTAAGTCAAAACTTCACTTTTTAGAGAGATGAATTCGTTGCTTATAAGCTAAAAATGGACTAAGTTTTAGTGTTTACCTTTTAATTAAAATATAGTTCTCCTAATATCTTTAACTCTTATTTCACCCATATTTTGCATAAATAGCCACAAAAGATGCTAAAAGTAAGTTTGTAATTCCAACATTTAATTTAAGACTGAGTTCATACCAATTTTTATTTCGTGAACCAATTCTATACAAAAAATTTCTTTAATAATATTATTAAAAATAAAACTCTTTTAAGCTTCTGATCAGATAAAAGTCAAATGGGAATCTAAACATTTTTTTATAAAAAAAAACAACTTCAAATTGAAACGCTTCACAAAACAAGAATAAAAAATAAAATAAATAAATAGAAAAAGTCAACACAGTTTTTTGTCTTGAACATCTAACTTTTATTTTTTATTAAGACATACAGTTTATATCCTATAGTTTGTTATTATTATTTTTTGTTATCTAGCAATTGCATAATCTGGGTGTAATTGTGTTGTTTTTTACTTCATTTTTTTTTTAAGATATATTTTTTGTTTATTAATTTTAAAGTAGTAATATTAACTCAAGGCAAGTAGATAAACCCGCTTGCCAATAAGAAAGTGTATGTAATTTCTTGTTACGACTGTTTATTTTATATGTTTTTGCAATTGTATATAGCTTATATTATTTAATTGTTCTGGTTCTTGTTAGGTTATTGGTTCCCATGCAATATTTCTATATTTTGTAACCGTATTGCTATTAGTAGTGTTTATCTTCGAATTAAAGAGTAATATTAAAATGAGGGCGAGATATATTCTTATAGTGTAGTCAAAAAAGACTTGTATGGTAAAAAAAAGTCTCTTTCGACTACAATTTTTTTACCTTGTCTCTTAAGTGCATTTTATTGCCATCAAAATGTCAAAGCAATTAAATTAATGCGGAAGTACATTAAATTTTATTGTTTTTTAAAAAAATTGCAATAGTTATGATTAAAAAGTTTTTTTTGTCAGTGGTGTTTGTTTTTTTTATTATTAAAAGCATTTTTAAAACATGCGTAAGTGTTGCTACATAGACTATCTTATAGCCTGCTTCTAAAAGGGAGTGTTGCTACATCAACTATCTTATAGCCTGGTGCTACAAGGGAGTGTTGCTACGTCGACTATTTTGTAGCCTGATTTGCAAGGGAGTGCTGCTACATTTACTGACAAGCACCCTGACTCGCTAAGTCAGACTGTTTCAATTATAAGTATAACGACCCGTTATACTAATAATTGAACGCTGTATTTCAAAAATGTGACGAGTCACACTTTTTATAAAAGTGAGGTTATTTTAAAAAAATGTTTTTTTTTTGAAAAAGATAAAATTTTTAGATAAAATAAAGATTTTTTTAGATAAAATAAAGATTTTTTTAGATAAAATAAAGATTTTTTTAGATAAAATAAAGATTTTTTTAGATAAAATAAAGATTTTTTTAGATAAAATAAAGATTTTTTAAAATAAAATAAAATTCTATTTAGATATAATAAAAAACTTTTTAGATAAAAGAAAAATTTTTTTAGATAAAAGAAAGTTTTTTTTAGATAAAACCAAAAATTTTTTTTTAGTAAAAAAAAAATTTTTTAAGATAAAAGAAAAAACTTTTTAGAATAATGAAATATTTTTTTAGACAAAAGCAAAATTTTTTAGATAAAAGAAAAAATTTTTTAATATAAAAAAAATTTTAATTTTTCTTAATAAAAAAAAAATTTTAATTTTTCTTGATAAAAAAAAAAATTTAATTTTTCTTAAAAAAAAAAATTTTTTAATTTTTCATAAAAAAAATATTTTTTATAATAAAAAAAAATTTAACTTTTTCTTTATTAAAACTGATTTTAGTGCGTTTAATAATAAATTTAAAGGTATGTTATGAAACTCAATAATACTTGTACAAATATCATTAACATACACAGAATGATCATATTTATTTAGTTCAGTAGCTATAGCGAATTGATCATTTATGATTTCCCTATTATCAATTTCCAGAGCTCGAGTTTGAGTTTTACTGATTTCTTCTAATTGATATATTTATAAAGCAATTTAGGATTTGATTTAAACTTGCTAGCTAAAGTACTTTCTAATTGTTTTATATTGTTCTTAATATCATTCTTTATTCTAATTTTTAGCTTATTATACTGAATTTTTGTTGATTTCTCATTCCAGCCATTACGTTTATTAGCGAGCCATATATTGTTTTTAGTTCTTATTTTATGTTTCAATTCAGGAGTAATCCATTTGTTTCTGTTCCTTCTATTTTGATAATTAATTCTTAGGATAAACAGATTAGTTGCATAATTGTAATGATACAAAAATAAATCATACATTTCATTTATAGATTTATTTTTAAATCTATTTCCTAATCTACATTATTGAAATGGCAAGAAAATAGTTCATAATTTCCTTTTTGATATAATCTAATGGATTTCTTATGTTCGGTTGAAAACTTATAATCATTCGTTAGATAACAACACTCTAACAAATGATGACCCTGTTTGACATTCCCTAAAGGAGCTGAGTGAGTTATAGAAACAATTTTGTTTTTATCGTTTGTGATAATAAGGTCTACAATATAAGTTGATTTGTAGTTTGCTATTTGGAATGTTGGCTCACATACACATTGAAACAGAAAACAATCTTTAAGACATTCAATAAATTTATTAGTTTGAGATTTTTTTTTTTTTTTTTTTTTTTTTTTTCAGTTTACAATTATTAATCGTAATATAACAATATAACAATATATAAACTTGGTATTTAAAAGAAGATCCAAACGATCTTGTCGCCAGAACCATATAAAAGATATAATACGTGTATATATAATAAAATAAAATACAATTGATCAAATAACTAATAACAATGTAGAAGAAACAAAAACTGAAAATAGTTTTACAAATTATCCAGAGTAAAAAAAAAGAATTTTACATTTCAAAAATATTTATATTTATTGCCAGTAGAAAGAATATAGTTTTTTAATTTAGTTTTAAAAACGGAAAACGAAATTGACAAATCAATTTCGTTTTCCGTTTTTTCATTATTTTATGCTAAAGATTCATTATCAGTTGCTAAAAAAGGACAATTATTATTAGACCAATCTATTGTATTATAGTTGAAGTCACCTGTAATAATAAGATCGCTGTATTCTTTTTGATAAACACTCATTTTAGCAGCATTAATAGATAGCAAAACATAGTTATTATACTCATGAGATATATCTGGTGGTCTATAAATGCATCCAATTAACATTTTGTTATTTTTAAAACATATACAAGTCCATATTTGTTCTATAAAATTATTGTTTAACTGTAAATTATTTGTTTCAAACTGATTAATACATTGTTTTACATAAATACAAACACCTCCGCCATGAGTCTTTCTATCACTTCTAAAAATATTGTAACTAATTATATTTACATTTGATTCTGCTTTAAATCAAGTTTCTGTAACACAAATAACATCCGGTTTATATATTTCACATTGTAACCTTAACTCACCAATCTTATTTTTCAGAGACGTTGCATTTGTATCCCAAATCATCAGTTTATTGCATTTTTGAGTATTGTTAAGATTTTGACCTCCACCACTAAACAGATTTATTTTATTGTTAGTTTCATAGTTAAAGCATCCAATGTGGTTTAAATCTTTTTTGGCATTTAGTTGCTATTTTTTTCATTTTTACAACTTTGTCATTTCTAATACCAAAATAAAAGTTTACCGTGTTAATATTGTCATTATTTAGTTTTTTACACTCTTCTCTTAATAGCTTTGATTTGTACCGTTCAGATTTAGTTAAATTAGGATTTATAAATACACTTTCGTATGTTTTATCTTTCTTCAATTCCTTGGCATTTTTTAAAACAGAATTACGTTCCAATTTATCATTTAAAACAACAATATATGGAGCTTTATATCCATTTTGTGACTTTAATTTGATAACATTTTTTATTTTGACATTGACCTTCAACTTTTTCATGATTGTTTCAATATTTTGTTTATCTTCTTCAATAGCTTTGACTTTATCACTTAATGTTGATTTCTCTAAACCAAAAATAAACTAGTTGTTTTCTCTTTTATCTCTGTCACTACTGAACTAGATTTTGATTTAAAATTTTCTAAATCCAGAACTCTCTTAGTCAAGTTTGCATTATCTGTTCTTAAAGTTTCGATTAACTTTTTTAAATCTACGATTATTGCTTCTATATTCTTCTCACATTTGTAAGTACTGAAATCACCTAGTTGTAAGTTAACCACTTATATATATATGATATATGTATATATATATATATATATATATATATATATATATATATATATATATATATATATATATATATATATATATATTTATTGGATATAATAAAAACTGATATAAACTGATTGGATATTATAAAAACTGATAAAAAATAAAAACTGATTAAAGATACTGGATAAAATAAAAAAAAATTTTGATTTTGTGACACGTCACGTTTTCGAAATACAGCGTTCAATTTCGAAATACAGCGTTCAATACATGACTGATTTCAGTAAATCGAATGTAAAACTAATTTAAACTCAGAGTTTTTTTTTTAACTGAGCGCATCTTGCAGATTAGCACTTTATTATAGAAAAGCCTTTTACTGATAATGAATAATTTGCTTTATAAAAAGTTTTCAATAAAAACAACATACATTATGTGGAAACATTAAATAAATATTTCTAAGTACAATAAATGTCATAAATCTTTTTTTTATCGATATAAAAGATTATACTTAAATACTTACAACTTCATGTACTAAAACATTATATCCTAAATTAATAGCTAAATTGGTATGTTTTTTTTATTACTATTCGTATTTTCACAAAAATAAATTCAAAAAATTATCTTACTTTGAACTAACAAATGCTGAGAATAATCCTGAAGGAAAAGTTACAGTTTAAACAAAACAGTGTTATTTTTTGTAAATCAATGCTTTTGATAAAGCCGTTAGTTTTGTCTTGTTAAATAGATTTGCGTTTTAAAAATAAATAGCAAGACAGATATACTAACAGAGGAGTAATATTTATTTAAATTCTTTGCTTGCAATCGTTCAGCGTACATACTACAGGTATTGCAATTATTTTAAAACATTTATTTTTTTTGTTTTTATGTTTCTTTTATAAAACTTATATTATTGTAAACATTGCTTTACGTCTTTTATTAAAAAAATGGTTTGTTGTGCTTGAAAATTTTAAATGGTTTATATTATATAAGACATAGCATAATAAATTTACTTAAATTATTGTGTTATATTTTAATTTAATATTATATCATATTTCCGATATCGTTTTATTTGTAATGCAAAATGCCTCAAACTCAATTTGTGTTCAAAGTGTTCTCTTTTAATTTACATATTAATTAAAGATTCGTATAAAAATTTATTACAAGATGCTTTTAGTAGCGTCAAGAAAGGCATATTGGGACAGTGTGGCATAACGGAACAGTTATGCTCTAAGCCTTTCAACTCAGGTAAATGTTTTTTTTTTTTCAAATTTTTTTTTTACAAAATATTTTAAAAGTTGTACTTTTATATTGTATAACTAGAGTTCTTCTTTTTGAATAGTAATAGTTTTAGTAAAACTTCATTTGTGAAACATATTGGGACAATAATATATTTATACAATTCACAATATTACTACCATTATGTTAGGCTGCTTACAGTTTAATGACTGTGCTTTTAATCAAAAATACTACTTTTCTTATTTAGAAAAGCAATAAGTTCAAAGAAGTTGTTATTTTTATAACTTCTATTATTAATAGTGTTTAATGTAAACAACAATGATAAGATATTATATAAAAAATCATCCAAAATGGGATAAAATGCATAAATATAAAAGTAAAATGAACTTAGAATTAGGAAAGCTGCTAATAAATACGGCATATTTGAATTAGATATACTTTGGCATATTGCTAATAAGCAAGCTCATTAAAAATATTATAGTTAATTCAACATTTCTTGGGTGCACAATATTATAATTTCGATTTTTTTTTGTAGTATAAAAACTCTTATTTTTTAAGGTCATAAAAAGATCGATGCGCCGTTTATATTTTACCAGTTATAATCAATTCTTTTTATAAAAATTAAAAAAAGCATTTTAATAGTGCATAATACTTTTTTACACTAAATTTTCTAAGATATACTGATTCAACACATAAAATTTCCCGGACAGAGTAAATCTTTAAAATTGCAAATAAACAAAATTATTAAAGCAATCTTTCATTACATTATTTCATGGTTTAAATAGCTTAGAAAAAAAAATTGAAGTTATAAAGGTCAAACAGAACACGGATGTACCTTAAATCTGAAAGTTATAATTGCACATAAACGAGAACTGTTTTATAACTTTGTTATAAAACATATAATTCTAAAAAACAAACAATTGCTAACTTAATTAGGTATGCTATCATTGTTACATAAACAACATATTATTCTGTAAACCGATCACAAATCTAAATCACTATTTCCAAATTAATATTTGTCACGATTTGAATAAAAAAGATAGAGCTTTAAATTATTTAGGAGATATTTACTTTGTAAAGAATATTTAAATATTATTTCTTAATTTAATTGTTTTGACAAAAAAATTAAGATAACTCATACAAAATTTGTCGATTTAGGAGTAGAAATATTTAAAAAATACTGTTTTAGTGATCTACCAGTCAAACTATTTAAAAAATGATTATGGCGTTAATGGAATTTGTTCTTGTCATAAAAGGTCGAAAATTTTGTTTTAACAGTACAAAAGTTAATTGAAAAATTAAATATTTCAAGAGCCAAGCTTTTACTATCAAAATATAAACCAAGCTGTTGACATGTATCTCGATGCAACCTTTTCTTGTCCATATTGAGGCTTTTTATTGGATGAATCCTCTACTGAGATGTTTGATAACCTATCAAATCTTGAATCTTTTATTTATCTTGACACTAATATGGCACTTATATACATATCAGGGTATTTAACTCGTAAAGATATTGAACTATCAGAAAATGAGCTGCTAGAAAAAACAACTTTCTACCACCAAAAGTTAGGACAATACCTAGACTCAAATGACCGTGGTAGACTTAATATTCCCTCAGAAAATCTCTGTAAACGGGTAAAAATTTCTTTTATAATTCTTAATGCTTTAAAAGACTGACCCATGTAAGTTTGTCCGCTGGCGCCAACTAGGATTCACGTGGGCTAACTACTTAAACTGCGAAAAACGATTTCTGCCGTTCATTAGTTACCTTTTATGAATTCCAGTTAGCGCCTGGAATGGATTGCTTTTGTTCTACCATTTTTTGATGACAATTAATCATGATAGAGGGGCACTTTTATACTAAAACTTACGACCAAGCTTGCAATTGGATTTTATCATACACTTGCTTATTAAATATAACAATTTATAAATGCCTAGAAAATGTTTAAACTCGACAAGATTTTTGAGTATGCAAGCTGTGGAAAAAACATACTTTTTAATATACAAACAAAAAAAAAAAAATCAAGTTAACTAAGTCGCTTTTATTATTTACAAAAAAATAAGACCGTTTAAATAAGTTCCATAAAATATAAATATTTCTCTATTCTCTTCTATATATATATATATATATATATATATATATATATATATATATATATATATATATATATATATATATATATATATATATATATATATATATATATATATATATATATATATTATATATATATATATATATATGTATATATATATATATATATATATATATATATATATATATATATATATATATATATATATATATATATATATATATATATATATATATATATATATATATATAGATATATATATATATATATAAATATATAAATATATAAATATATATATATATATATATATATAAATATATACCCATATAGTGTAGCTTTAAGAGCATTTTAATGTAAAAAAAGTCTCTTACGACTACAATTTTAATTACCTCGTCTCTTAAGCTGTTTTTGATTGTCATCGAAATGTCAAAGCAATTAATTTATGCGGAAGTACATTAAATCTAATTATTTTTTAAAAAATTTTTAAAAAACAATTAAATTTAACTGACTCGCAACGGAGTGCTGCTACATCGACTGACAAATAGCCTGACTCGCAACGGAGTGCTGCTACATCGACTGACAAATAGCCTGACTCGCAACGGAGTGCTGCTACATCGACTGACAAATAGCCTGACTCGCAACGGAGTGCTGCTACATCGACTGACAAATAGCCTGGCTCGCAAGGGAATGCTGCTACATCGACTGACAAATAGCCTGACTCGCAAGGGAGTGCTGCTACAACGACTGACAAATAGCCTGACTCGCAAGAGAATGCTGCTACATCGACTGAGGGTTTGGTTTGGCCAGGCAGTCTATCAATTAAAAAAAAAATTTAATTTTCAAAAGTATATATATATATAAATATATATATATATATATATATATATATATATATATATATATATATATATATATATATTTATATATATATATATATATATATACATATATATATATATATATATATATATATATATATATATATATATATATATATATATATAAATATTGAAACTTAACATTATATTTCTTTTATAATTTTTACAAATATTACTAACGTTACGTACAATTTTATTTTAATGAATACAAAGTCATTAAAAATCCTAATAACTTATGGTTTTTTCACAATCTTTCTGATTTACTTCAGCTGTTTTTTGATTTCTTTTTATTGCATCTGTAAAGGAAGTTTTTTATTATGAAAATACATAGCAAAATTGATTTTTTTACATTAAGGAACTGTGTTTAGAAAGTTCATTAGATTTCAATTTATTTTTTCATATCTAAAAGTTTTATTTTTTATTATACTAGTATTTTGTATTAAACTGCTGTTTCTTTTTTATTAATGTTTTCTAGATTAATTAATAATAAATAATAAATATATTAAATAATAAATTTAATGTTTGTAAGCTGTTTTACCCAACTTTAATTTTTAATAAAACTGACACTGATATTAAATCTTTTTTTCAAAATTTTAAAAATAATATTCTTGATTTGGCAAGCAATTTCGGCTCATTTACTATATTTCTCACTACACCTTTTCAAGATGTAAATGAGAACATGAAAGTTGTAATTAAGAAGTCGTAAAATGTAATTAAGAAACACAACATTTAATTGAGAAAACGTTATACGTAATTGAGAAACACAACATGTAAATAAGAAGTCGTAACATGTAATTAAGAAACACAACATGTAATTGAGAAAACGTAAGATATAATTGAGAAATCATAATATGTAATTGAGAAATCGTAACTTGTAATTGAGAACACATAAATTAAAATAGCAAATTCACAGTCTAAGTTTGTAGGTTGTTACAAAAGGTCTTTTTGGACATGAATTTAAGTTATAATCTTAAATTTTGCTTTTGTATGCACAAGTAATAATAATGGAATTGAAAGATCGTTGTGTTATATGTCAATACACTATGACCCGAAAGTCTGTGATTAAGCTAAATCCGTGTCAACATTTATGTCACCAAATTTGTTTACGTCCAGTTCTGGAACAACCAGATTCAAGTTGTCCGATTTGTCGGCATGAAATACACACAACTGAACAAGTTGAAAGGAAACGTTACGTTTTATCTTCTCCAAATGATAGGAGAAGAGTTGTTGAATGTGCGGAGCGATTTGAAGATTGGGTTAATCTCGCGCAAACGCTAGGTATTAAATATAAGACAGCATACAATTGGGTTCGCAGCGGAAATTCAAATTTTATCGGAAAAGGAGGTTTTAAACCGAAAAAGTTGACCGAAGATCAAATCAAAGAAACATTAACATGGATTGAAAATGATTGTCAATTAACATTGGTGGCCATCAAAACAAAGATATTAAGACAATTTAACATAAACGTTAGCACAACAACAATAGCAAATTACCTCGAAGGCAGATTGTTCTCATTAAAAAAAGTGCACAAGGAGCCTTCTTCAATGAACAGTTATGAAAACAAACAAAAAAGAGCTGAATATGTTAGAAACATCAACGAACATATCACAAATGGTTGTCAGATAGTTTGGTTGGATGAAACAAGTTTTAACCTTTTTTGTAGAAAAACGCAAGGACGCGCGAGACAAGGAAAAAGAGCAATTATGAAAGTACCTGCTTCAAAAAGTTTAAACATACACTTGATCGCAGCTATTTCAACTACAAATGTCGTCATGATAGAAACTCGCAGGGGATCATTTAAAGCAGATTCCTGTAACGAGTGGATGTTGGCTATGTTTTACCAGTGGGTTACATCCGGGAATCGTTTGGAGGATTTGGTCGTCGTAACATATAATGCTCCTTGTCACGCTCGTTTGCAAAGGGTGTTTGATAATTCACCAGCTCAGTTGTTACGTTTGGGACCTTACAGTCCAATGTTGAACCCGGTGGAAACGATCTGGTCCAAAATTAAAAGTAACGTTAAAAATGCAATTCGCATTCCACCTGTATTAGGTGAAGGGATTGCGGAACAGCGCATGCAGTACTTAGAACGAACTGTAATTGAGGCAAAAAATACTATAATGGGAGGAGATTGTGCACGTGCAGTACAACACACAACCACGCACTATGCAACTATTTTAAATATGGAAGACGTACAAGTTGGTGCTTAACCCTTAAAGGACGGCGGGGTATTTTACTACCCCAGAACAGTTTACTTTTAACTGCCACATCAACAAATTTTGTGTATTTGAACTGCCACTTCAGAACATCTTTTATTATCATTAAAGGAAGTTTTTAATGTAAAATGTTTTTGTTTTACTAATCAATTGACAACAATATTGTTAGTTGAAAATTTAATCACGTTAAAGACGGTTGGGGTATTTTTATACCCCATGCAAGTTTTCTCATTTTTTAGTTAGTGAATCAATAAATAGCTATATAAATCATGTTTATTTTAGCACTTGCTTATGTTTTAGTTATTTTTTAATAGGTATGGGGTATTATTTATCTTTTTTATGAGTAAATTATACCATATATTGATTAAATATATACACTCACTGTAACAACAGTAGTCTGCTCATGTTGCATATATTTTGTTTTTATGTCAAAAATATTTATATTATTGGTACAAAATAATAATGCCTACATTATTTGTTATATATTTTTCACATATTTGGTTTAATAAAGACTGAAATTATTTTTAGAATAAGTATAATTTATAAAATGAGTCGCCCAAGAAGAAATGCTGCAGTCGAGGCTAATAATATTATTTTTGGTTTAAATGACTTATCTTCAAGTGATGACTCAGCTGATGAAAACCTTACAGACAATGAAGAAGATATTGTTACAGTTGACGATGAATCAGATGCTATCATTTCTGATCAAAGTGATGAAGAAGGTGTTCAGGAAAATTACATTTTAAATCAAAACATGATTTCAAAGAATGGTGAAGAAACTTGGAGTACTCTTCCATCTGTATATGCTGCTCAGCCACGTGCACACAATATTATTTGACAACCAACTGGCCCAACAAGGTTTGCAGCTCAGGTTTGCGGCCAAAGTGTGGATACTGTCTTTAAACTTTTTATAACACCAGAAATGATTAGAACCATTGTCAATTGCACTAATGCTGAAGCTCGTAGAATATGACTAGAAGGATGGGTTGACACGACAGTAAATGAGCTTTATGAGTTTATTGGAGTTCTTCTTCTAGCTGGAGTGTTTCATTCTAAAAATCAAAGCATAAAAGAGCTTAGGAATAAATTAGATGGCATACCAATATTTTCTACTTCAATGCAAAGAGATCGATTTGTTAACTTGCGACGATGCATTCGATTTGATGAGAGAGAAACAAGAAATCAAAGACGGTTTGAAGACAAATTTGCACCTTTAATAAATATAATGGAAATGTTTACTACTAAATGTAAGAGCAACTAAAATCCAAGTGCATATCTTACTGTTGATGAGCAATTAGTTACATTTAGGGGACGTTGTCCGTTTAAGATGTTTATACCTACTAAACCAGGAAAGTATGGAATGAAGATATAGATATTATGTGATGCTGAAACTTCTTACTGCATAAATTTGCAACCGTATATTGGTAGAGTAAATGGAGTACGTGATGTTGGACAAGGTACACGAGTAAACTAACTGATCACTTAAATGGAAGTGGTAGACACATAACAGCTGATAATTTTTTTACAAACATTCATCTTGCACGTCCATTGCTAGGACGTAAAATGACATACACTGGCACCATTAAAAAAAATAAAGGAGAAATACCAAAAAAGTTATTGCCAGCCTTACATCGACCAGTTTATTCTAGCATTTTTGGTTTTCAAAATGACTCTACTATTGTTTCTTATGTACCTAAGAAAAACAAAGCAGTAATATTATTATCAACCTTCCATCACAGTAATGAAATTGTTATTGACCATAATGAAAAACCGTGTATTATTCTAGATTACAACAAATATAAAGGTGGAGTTGACACATTAGACCAGGTTGTCAGGTGCTATTCAAGTCGCCGAAAAAGTAACCGATGACCATTTACAATGTTTTGTAATATTTTGGATATTGCAGCATACAATGCTTTGATTTTATTCTTGTCAATTCACCCAAATTATAAAAATGGAGCTTCTTATAGAAGAAGAGAATTTTTAAAAGAATTATCGAAAAGTCTTATTTAAAAAGTTTGATGCAAATGACAATGATCTTCCACAAATAGTTGCAAATAATAATCTTCGCCAAGTAATTGTACAAAATAACCTATTAAATCAAGGTCAACCAAATCAAGAGCAGCACATAAAAAGGTGCTATATGTGTCCTCGTGTTCAAGACAGAAAAACCCGTCTTCAATGTGCATCATGTAGCCATTCTGTTTGCAAGGCTCATAGCAAAATTGTTTGCAATAGTTGCCTTTTTTAGGAGTTATATTTTGTTTTTATTTAAATAAATTGTATCAAATATCACTTTTATTTAAAAAAACATTGTGAAAATTGATATTTTTGTTGAAAGCACGCATTTTAAGTTAAAAAGCTCAACATGTTTTTTATAAAAACCTATATTTTTAGTTGGGGTAGTTTAATACCCCAGCCGTCCTTAACGTAACTTTTTTTTCCCGTCCTTTAATGGTTAAATGATCAATGAAGTGATTTTTAATTATATAATTTTTAATTATAATTTTTAATTGAATTATAAATTTTTCCCTAAAATGTTTTTAGTGTTTATTATGTTAAATTCATTTGCCCAAAAATTATAAATTTTTCCCTAAATTTGTCCCTAAAAAATTAAATTATATTTTTAATTATATTTTTAATTGAAAATATCTTGATTTATTTTTAATTGCCTTTTTTTTTGTTTTGTTTTTGTTGTTGTTTTATTTTGTATATTATTTGGTTTAAAATTTTATCTTGACTTTTTAACATTTTATCTTGGTTTTTAAATATTTTTGCATAGAGGTGTATTATTATTTCACTACAGACATTGTATTTTTATTAAAAGTTAACCATATATTGTAAAGGGCTTCATGACAAGATCCTCATGATCTTCTAGAAGTCCTGTCGTTACTAATGTAAAAAATTGTAAAATATATTTAGTTATTGTAATATTAAACGGTAAAAATAAAAAAAATAAAAAAATAAAAATAAAAAAAAAAAAAAAAAATTACGCTACAAATCTTGCGTCATTTTTAAGTGCGTCATTTTATACGCTCCATTTTTTTACGCGCCATTTTTTTTAAGCGCCATTTTACACTTACTCCTTTAAAGCGATATCTAAATTAAAATTTTCGTGTTCTCAATTACATCTTTCTATTTCTTAATTACAACTTACATTTTCTCAATTACATGTTACGCTTCTTAATTACAATTTTCGTTTTCTAAATTACATCTTATGTTTCTTAACTACAACTTACGTTTTCTCAGTTACATCTTACGTTTTTTAATTACAACTTTTGTTTTCTCAATTACATCTTACGATTCTTATTTACAATTTTTGTTTTCTCAATTACATCTTGAAAAGGTGTAGTTTTCAGTAACACAAGTTATAACAATACCATTTCATGAACAAAAATAAAATTCATTTGAACATTATTTATCAATTCATTAACATAAAATTTAATTATATTACATAAGAAAAAAAATTACACCTACTTTACACAGTCTCAAAAAGTTTAGTGGTCCTGAATCCTCTCTTATCTCGCCTACCAAAAACATTAAATTTCATAGCCAAGTTATTGGATATAACAAATGTCATCATGCGTTTTGTTGCCTCCACAAGACTATTACCCCCAATATCACTTACAAATTTTACCTAAAAATTTACTTAATACTTTACACAATAATTTGAAAATCATTTGCACCTTAGTATGACAGGATGAATTTATTAAATTATTAAAAAATAAAGCAATAGCTACCACACTATTCATAAAACTAATATTATTTAGTTTTGTTTCATCAAACTTTAACTCAGATGATAAAGGAAAAACAGCTCCATCTGAAAGAATCTCAGCATTTTAAAGTGGCCGCTGTTCTAAACTTCTAATTATTGCCATTTTAAGCGCTGCGTTTCTTTCACATCTTCGAACTGCCTTTGTACTTTTCCCAAAAGATTCTCAATTCTGTTAAGTTGACCTAATACAAAGAAAAAAAAATATTTAAAAATAAAAACTCTTTATTCAACTCTTGGTTACACCTAGCCATTACCAATGGAACTAGGGACCCAATGCAATCAACCAATCTATGAATCTAAGACCCCCTTCTCCTCCACAAAAAAAAAAAAAAGTATTTCAATAGTATTTTTTTGTAAGACTTTTGAATATCTTTATTGTTAGTAACTTCGAACATAATGTAAAGAAAATTAACTATATTATATAACGCAACATATATACAAATTTATTACTTGTTTTTTCAACCTAAGACTAGTTTAGTAATTTGCATATAGATTCTTAATAACATATTTATTAGAAGATTTAAAAACAAATACCTACCATTTGAATTGTTACCTAAAGTAGAAGACTTTTTGCTACTGTTTGTATATTGCCTTGTGATTCAGAAGCACCCCAAAGGTTAAGCTCTTGAGAAGTTGATTGGGAAGCAAATAACTGTTTAGAAATTGAAGAAGAAAATTTTAGTGAATAGGGATTACTTGGGACAAATGACTTTAGAGTTATAGGAACAGCAATATCATCATTATCTGATTCTGAGTCAGATGGCATTACCCTTTTGCTTTGTTTTGCTCTAAAAAATGTAAAAAGAATAAATAGAAAACCTAATGAAGACTTTAGACAATCTAAAGTGAATATGTTATTTACCAAATTTATTAGGAATATTTAAATTTGTTGACTCGATAGAATTTCAAAAAAGTAAAATCATGAAAATTTTTTGTCAAAATAATATTATAGTTTTTTATCCTTGACAATAAAAATGTTTAAATGATTTTATATACCAGACTAAAAAAATCATTTTCGTGGCCTATAGAGTTCTGTTTCTGTCGTTTGCAGATCAGATGTTGACTCTGCTTTTTGCAATTTTTTGACTGCTCTTTCATAGTTAGCTAAATGAAAAATATGTAGGTATTAATCCAATATCAAAATAAAAATGAATAAATGTAGCAAATGGCATTAGTTTATTTTAGCTTAAATTAACTTTATCTAAAAAAAAAAATTTAAACTTTAAAACGTCAAGCACTACACTATGTTTTACATTTGCAAAAAAACAGTGACACAAGTATATGAAACTTATTTTTAACTATTAAAAACTAATTAAAAGTATTAAAGACTTACAAGCTTTCCCTAAGCACTTAACATTAAACTTGTTCCATGATTCAGTCAGATTTGACTCACGAATAAGAAGTTGCTTTAGGTTTGACCCTGCAGGGTGCCAGAAACAAACATCTTAGTCAGAAGCAAACCACTGTTGACAAATAATTAACAGTGCAAGTTGTCACAAATTCAACAATAGCAAAAGGTTTGCTATTGTTGAATTTGACTCTTTGCGTAACTAATGCAATAATAATAGCAATAATAATAATAATAACATATATATATATATATATATATATATATATATATATATATATATATATATATATATATATATATATATATATATATATATATATATAAACATATTTAAACATATTTAAACATATTTAAACATATTTAAACACATTTATAAAACAATTATATAACTTTAATTAACACATACACAAACAATAAAAAGACATGTAACATTATTATAAAAATACATTGATAAAAAAGCTTTAAAGCACATTTTACAATATACACATAACTTTCAAAAAAGCAATGTAAACAATAAGCATATAACTTGAATTGTGCAAACAAAAATTTTAAAAATGGCATGAGAAAATTTTAAAAGATTCAAATTAACAAATTTTAAATATTTATATACAAACAATACTCTTTACCTTTTTTTTCATAAGAACTGTAATTCTCATAACAAAAATTTAATCTTTACATACAATAACATGTGACATGTCAGTAGTGACACGAAATTTCAATTTATTTTTCTAAATTTTCAAAAAAAGAGCAAAAACAGTTAATAGCATCAAACTTTATAGTAGTAATAACCAATTTTATTGAAATAGCATTAGTATAACTTTTTTGTTGCATAAAAAATAATTAGATCTCATCCTTAAATCTATCTTCCTTCTAAAAAATAGGAGATATGCTTATTAAAAACTGCTAGAAAAAAATAAAGCCAAAAGGAAAACTAAAACAAACAAAATGTAAACGATTTAAAAAATTAAAAGGAGTGATCCTTTTTACTTTATTTTTAATAAAAAATATTATAAATCAATTGTGAAACTATTTTCAATGCTTATATAATATTAACGATGATTATTACAATATGATCTTAATGATGATTATTTATCTTAATATGATTCTATATATAATATTTCTAAATTTATCTTAATATTAATTCAATTTCAAAAGTAAAAAGTTTTAACTCGGTTGAAAGATCTTCCTCTAATAACCGCGTGCATTTTGAGAACGCGCTGTTTCAAGTTCAGAAATGCCTAGTAACTAATTAAAACTGCTTTAAAAACGAAAGCGAAACGACATAGAACATTGAACATTGAATTTTTACATTATTAATTTTAATCTATACATTTTTAAATATTTTATTTTCGCAAAAAACTTTATTTTTTATAAATATTTTTATTAATTTTATTTAATTATTTCTATTATATTTTATATTTTTATATATATTTACAAAAACGATTATATACATTAATATAACCATATGCATTAACCCTAACCCTAACCCTAACCCTAACCTTAGCCTGACCTTGCTGCCTGGCCAAACCAAACCCTCAGTCGATGTAGCAGCACTCCTTTGCGAGTCAGGCTATAAGATAATCGATGTATGTACTTTTCGCTTTGCATAAAAACTATTTACGGGGCCATTTTTTTTACAAAAAAAAAACGCTACCCAGCCGGCAATATTACGTTGTTTCAACGTTGAAATTCGGTTGAAACGTTGTTTCAACGTTATTCAACTATGTCTCAACGTTAAATCAACGTTACCGTTTAAACGTTGATTATTTAACGTTATTTCAACGTTAAATCAACGTTACAGTTTAAACGTTGATTATTTAACGTTATTTCAACGTCATTATTTCAATATAAAATTTATGCGCGCGCAGAAATGGAAGTAAAAACGTAAACATTATTTCAACGGTTAAAGTTATAGAGATTTATAATGGAAAAAAATGTAAATACTGAACTTATACCATATAGAATTTTCAAGAGATCGAAAACATGTTCAGACGATTTTTCTGAAAGAACATTATCGTTTAAAAATCGATATTTTTCGTTTAACTTGAGCTACAATGCTCAAAGACTGATATTATTAAATGTAAATATAATACAACTTTTTCAAAAAATTATCCATTAAATTATGTTGAATTTAATGTTAAGCGTTGTTTTTTAATAGAGCATCAAGAATTAAAAATTGAAATTGATAACTTTAAAAAAGAACTTCAGCACGAAATAAAAAAATAAAGATTTATATGAAAAATTAACTTTAACCACATCAGTTATTACTATGAAACAAGACAAATTTGTATATAAACATAATCCAAACAAATCGTGTTATTGCAATTTACTTGTATACAAACATTTATTTTAAAAATAATAGATTATGCGACTTTTATACTGGCCTTACATCTGTCAATGTGTTTCATCAGTTAGTGAAGTATCACCATTAATCAAAAGAGATAAAGTGATATTAAAAAAACATTTACTTCTGTTTTTTGAAATTTAAAAAAATCCTTAACTACTTGGACCAAAATAAATGTAATGCAGCAAAGATGAATTTTTAATAATGCTAATACTTGGATTATTTACAGCTGATTTTGCTGACAGGTTTAATATATTTTTAGGATTAGCGAATGCAATATTTTCTTCATTGTTGAAAGCTCACTTTTAAACCACGTGGTTTTTGTTCCAAGTAAAGATGTTATAAGACAGGCAATGCAAAACAGATTTTAGAAATTAAATTATTCAGACTAACACTAAATATCAGATTTAACAAAATTTATTATGGAAACACCTTTAAATTTTGACTTACAGAAACTAACAGGGAATGAATACAAACATTACAACAATATAAAAACATTAGTACCTGGAGCTCCAAATTCATCAATTATTTCTTTAAAAACTTTCTAAAGCTTACAGAAGCTAAAATTTGGATAAAAAAATTACATATTGCAACAACTATTTAGATTGTATTACAAAATACTCTAGTATAATGTATGATTAAGGCTTTAATATTAATTTTTTAATACAAATGAAGTGATTTTAATTAAATCCATTTTTATCAGTCACTTTAAAAATATGATGAGTATTTGTATAAAGATAATTAAAATTTCAAACAATAATATTAGCTTTACTTGTTTGTTTTTTTTAGGTGAATCAATTGCAATTGATGAAATATCTTTTAAATGCTGAGGTAATCAAAATAATTTTTAAATATTCAGGAATTTTATTTAGCAAAAAAAATTAGAAAAATTATTTAGCAAAAAAATTGTTTGATCATGAGTTCAATTTAAATTAAAAAAAAAAGTTAATATTAGTTCTCGCATAATTAATATCAGTTCTCTTATCTATTAAAATTTAGAATATTTTCCAACAAATTTGTGACCTCCATGAATATGAAGGGGAAAGGTGGAAATATGCTTTAAGAGCCTTAATTTATATGGTGTAGTGAAAGGTATACCTTTATAAGATATGTAAAACTTTTTTATTCTTATTTTTTATATATTCAAAAATTCCTCCTTGTGTTTTTTTTTTTTTTCTAATTCTTTTTTTTTAACAGCTTCTTCTATTAACTACGATGGAGCGACTAAACTTTAATTGGTGGCATTTTGTCTAACTTCTAAAAATGTGCTTCTTTTCGAAAAGGTAGCGGAAAAGAAAAAAATTTAGATTGATTGATATAAATTTATATTTATAAAAATCAATCTAAAATTTCTTTATTGAAATATTTACATATATTTCAATAAAGAAATATTTTCTTTTTGTCTGCTAATAAATTTTTTTTTCAGTGTTAATTCAACATTACAAACTAAAACTCAATTATGAAAAAAGCCTAGAATTGAGTTGATGTTTTAAGTAAAATAAGAAAAGCCCAAAAAGTAATATTTTTATTTTTTGATAAAAAAAAAAAGTTCTAAAAATGTTTAAAATTGGTATTAATATTAATGTTTATTAGATGAGTAAAAAATATGTAATGTTTATTAGATGAAGATAAGTAAAAAAATAAGTTAAAAGTTATTTTTTGGTCTTGAAAATTGTTTGAATGATAATTTATTATTTATCAAAATATTTTCTTTTTTAATTTTTGTTGTTTTTATATTTTAGTTAAAAGTAGATATTATTGTGTCATATATTATAATATACCTTATATTATATTTTATATTAATAATGAGTATTTTAGTTTTTTTTAATATTCCATAATTATCTTATGTAGATGTTTATGTTTTAGCAACCTAGTATTCTTTCATTATTTGTCTTTGTTATTGAGCCTTAAGTTATTTGAACATAATATATTCAGAATTCTGCTGAATAATAAAGTAATAAATAAATTAATAAAAATGAGTTTAAAATATAATAAATTTATAAAGTAAAGAAAATCTTATCTTTGCTTATAATGTCTACTAATATTATTATTTAGCAAGTATCATGGTTATAAAATGTTCAAATTTAGCTAGTTTAATTAGGCCTGTTAGTACACTTATATTATGGTTTCTTCATTTTATATTAGTTCATGTAATTTTTTCAAAATCGAATATGCGGAAAGGAGCTGTTTGGAATGAAGATTTACAAGAAGAAGTAATTCCATCTAATTGGATTAGTGATAAAACTGTTTGTTGGCTTTCAGGTACCAAAGCATTGACCGCATTTGGCTTAAGTTTATACAAATAAAAACTAAATTCTCTTCAGGTATTACATCTATATATTACAATTATTATTTTTTAAATAATGTGGTAAGAAGAGTTATTTTGTTGATACAAAATATATAACTATTTGTATAACTATTTCAATTCTAAAAGAAAGCAAACAGTATTGTGAAAATTTTAAATTCACAACTACAAAAGAAAAATGTGATAATGAGAATGTTTACATATGAATGCAAGATTTGCACACAAGTGGAAACTTGGATGCAAATTTTCCACTTTTGTGGTTTGGATGGTTCTCCACAATATAATATATCTCCACAAGCATAATATTAGATTTACTTCATGTTTTTTTTACAGATAAATCAATTGCAGTTAATTGGTGGAGTTACCTCATTTATAATCAGGGTGTCTACAGCTACTCTAAAATCATCTAAAGTCCTCTTTTTTTAAAACCACTTCTAAAATCCTCTATTATCCTCTGAAGAGGTAAAAATTTGATCAAAGCTCCTCATTAATTCTTCCTTTTTTAATTTTTGATGGATGTATAATGTTCAAAATACCCATTCTCGGTCTGCAAAACTGGTTAACGCCTTAAAGTGCATGGAATTGTAAAAAATTGCTTTAGAAAATGCATGCTATTTAACATAACAAATGACATTATTTGATCCCTGTCCAAGCCCCATAAGTGTATAAACATGGACGTTAAACCATTAATAAATGGCCACATAAAATTTCTTATAAAAATTTTATGTGGCCACCCCGAAAATTATTTTTCAATGCTAGAAATGTTTTATATTTTGATTATTAATTTATTTTTAATATATTAAAAAGGTTGTTTTATTTAAATTAAAGATTTGAAAAAGTTATTAATAACCAACTAACAGTTATATTATTTTTTAAAAATTCAGAGTATTTTCGAAAAGTTATATGCCTCCATGGATATGAAGGGCAAAGGTGGAAAAATATGTTTTAAGAACACTAATCTATATGGCGTTGAAAAAGATATACCTTCATAAGTTGTAAAACTTTTCCATTCATTATTTATTTTTTAAATCTTTCTTTTTTGTTTTTTTTAATATATTTTTTTATTTACAGCTTCTTATATTGTACTCAATGGACCAAAAGAACCCTCGGTTAATGGAACATTGTTTGACTTTCTAAATTACGCTTTATTTCAAAAAGGTGGTGGAAAAGAAAAGAAATTTGTGTAGATTTTATTCAATTACATGTAAATATATGTAATATTTGAATTTGTATTTTTGAATAAAACAAGTTTTATCTCTTTCTTTAATCATACCTAGCTATTTTAACTAAACTAAACTGAAAAAGTTCTAAATAGTCTAAGTACAGACTACGAACAGATTTAATACCCATAATATACCTTGATAATGTACAGCAACACTAATGTACATGCATAGTACGTTTTGATGGTGATCATATTTTGACGCACATAGCACGTTTACATACATATATACATTTTGACATACATAGCACGTTTTGATGGTGAAAAAGTATTTTACAGTCGTTTAACGTTGATAAATCAACGTTAAAAAAACTATCATTTTAAACGTTGTATCAACGTAAATTCAACGTTGTTGTAACGTTTTTTCGCGTCGAATCAACGTTGATATAACGTTTGCATCTAACGTTGATTTAACGTTGATAAATCAACGTTGAAAAAAACTTTCATTCTAAACGTTAAATCAACGTTAATTCAACGTTAGGTTTCAACGATATTTCAACGTTATTTCAACGTTATTTGCCGGCTGGGTACTTAAGAGGACAAAAAGTTATCGGGTACACTAAAATGTCCCTGTTAATGCTAATGTCCCCGTAAGTATCCATTTTTAAGTAAAATCTTTTCCCGAAAGTGATACTATATCAGGGTTGTCCAACGCGTGGCCCGCGGGCCACAAAGTGGCCCTCGTTGTCTTTTGCCATGGCCCGCGTTTTCAATTCTTAACTTATCAAAAACCATTCAAAACTTTTAACAAAATCAAGTGAATATTATATTTTTAAAACTATTTTTTCTGTAGCTCAGAATTAGGGCAGTTTTTTAATATAATTTTAAAAATCAGATTTTTTTAAAAATTGCAACACGGTTAAAACTACCGCCTTATTTTTTTTAAAAAACCGGTTAAAACGGTATTGACTATTTGGTTAGCGGAACCATAGTTATATTGATTTTTTTTTAAATATGGCTTCTGCTAGTGCTAATAAAAGACGTAGAGCTGAAACTGAAAGTGGAAGAGGAGGTCGTATATTTAACCCATCTTGGACAAATGAATATTTTGTAATGGAGCAAAATAATTCAATTATGTGTCTCATTTGTTTTGAAAAAATTGCCGTGTGCAAAATGTATAATGTTAATAGACACTATACTACAAAACATGCAGCAACTTATGATAAATTCAAGGGCCAACTTCGTGTTGATAAGGTAGAACTGCTAAAGAAAAATTTTATCGGGCAACAATCAATAATGAAAAGTAAAGTAATTAGCTCATACAGTGCTACCAAAATAAGTTTTTTAATTGCAGAAAGTATTGCAAAAAGTGGTCAACCTTTTTCTAGTGGAGATTTAATAAAAAACTCTATAAAACAATTTTGTAATGAGGTATGCCCTGAAAAAATACAATTTGCTGAAGATCTCAGTCTTTCACACCAGACAATTGCAAGAAGGGTTGAAGACCTATCAAAGAATATTGAATTAGCATTGAAAGAAAAACTATGTAAGTGTGAAGCATATAGTCTGGCACTTGATGAATCAACAGATAGAAGTGATACGGCTCAGTTAGCTATTTTTATTAGATTTATAACAAGTAATTTTGAAATAATTGAAGAACTGTTGGATTTCAGGCACATGAAAGGCACTACTAAAGGGGAAGATATTCTTTCTGAAGTCAAAAAAACAATGATAAAGTTTGATTTGCTAGAAACAAAACTCTCTGGTGTCACTACAGATGGAGCAAGTTCAATGAAAGGAAAAAATATTGGATTTGTGGCATTATTTAAGAAATCCATTATTCACAACATTCTTTCATATCACTGTATTATACATCAGGAACAGTTATGTGCAAAAGTATTAGAAATGAAAGAAGTCATGGAAATTGTTATCCAAACTGTTAATTTTATAAGAAGTCGTGGCCTTAATCACAGACAGTTCAAACAATTGCTTGAGGATTGTGGAAGTGAGGCAGAAGATGTAATTTATTTCTGCCAAGTTAGATGGCTTAGTCGAGCTGCAACTTTGAAAAGATTTTGGATATTAATACCTGAAATAATAAAGTTTCTAAAAATTAAAGATAAAGACACAAGCTTTCTTGAAAATAATGACTGGCTGAATAATTTGGCATTTTTAGTTGACATTACACAGATGTAATATTCAACCATATTAGCAAAAACTTATTTAAAAAAGTTAAAATTTATTCTGTTTCTAATAAAGAAAAAAAATATAGAAACAAACAACAAATCTTCGCAGACAGCGTCATAAGGCATGCATTAGGAGAAAACATCGAACAAAACGGGTAATAAAACTTTATAACGCGTTATGTACAATAGAAAACGGGATATTAACGCAGGTTTATAAATTTTTTTCTCTAAACACACTTTTATGCTGCAGCAACTTCAAGGATATACATGGTTATATATATATATATATATATATATATATATGTTTATATATATATATATATATATATATATATATATATATATATATATATATATATATATATATATATATATATATATATATATATATATTATATATATATATATATATATATACATGTATATATATACAGGGGTGGGACCGCAAAATGTGAACACTTTTCTGATTGTTATAATTAATTTTCTGTTAAATATGAACTATTTTAAATGTTCAATTTTTGTTTTTTTACATATTATATTTTACTTTGTTTACATATTCATTAGTACTTTGTCTTTCGTTTTTTATCAAATAAACTCAACTACATCTAACGAGAAAATAGTTATAATAAAACAAAAACGTTCACATTTTGCGGTCTCACCCCTGTATATATATATATATATATATATATATATATATATATATATATATATATATATATATATATATATATATATATATATATATATATATATATATATATATATATATATATATATATATATATATATATATATATATATATATATATATATATATATATATAATTCCAAAAAAATAATAAATTAAACAGTAGTTTTCTCTTATGATCCAGAGGAGCAGATTTGTATAAATGTTACAACAAGTATAATCAATACAATTAAAGGAATTTTGCAAATCTGTAATATCAACTTTGAAAATCTTCCAGTTGAATTTAAAAAATCGCAAAATTTATTATGTTTATACTTCCACTGTTGTGACAAATTTGAAGATGTTTTTCAGGTTCTGGTTTATATAACAACCACCGGTGGTGTCGAGTTTTGAAATTGTTGTAATGGAATGTTTTTTGTATCCATTTATTATGAGAACAAAAATAAAAATGAGCTTTAAATAACATGTTTAAACGCTTTATTATTATTTTGATTGACAAAAGAATTAAGGAAAAAACTTTTCATTCAAAAGGATTAAAGAAAAATATTTTCATTCCTTTTTATTTCATCTTAAATAATTTCAAGAATGACGGTCTGACTGACTGAAGTCGCTCTGACTGACTAAATGAAGGTAAAAGTCCGAAAGGGGTGAATAATCAAAGAATGTTTTCTCTTTTATTTTAATATTGCTGTTCAGTTTTCTAAATATCAGTCTCACACTCTCTTAAGCAGTGTAATATTAAAATTTTAATTTTTTTACTGTCATTTTTATGTAATTTAATAAAGGCCAGTTTTAATCACTAAGAAATACTTTATTATACTAAATTATGAAAGTGGTGTTTGTCCCATCATCCCCTCGTCAGACGTCTTCAGACGTCTTAGTTTAGACGTCTGATTTTGACGTCTAATTTAAGTCCATATGCAACATGTTTCGTCTGTCTATTTTGGAACTTAATGGACGTCTGTTTCAGACTTAAATTGGATAAATATTTTAGGTCTACGGATGCTTACAATACGTCCATAATAAAGAAAAAGAAACTTTATTGCCCTTAAAAACCCTTACAATAAACAATGGGACACGTTTTTATAGCAAAAAATAGGAGTAATTTATTTGCGGTATAAGGAAAAAATGCTTTTGACAAAATTGAAGATTTAAGTAAACAGAATTTAATTTAACGATAGATTATATTTTACAAAAAAAGGTATAGATTTGGCAATAACTATTTTTCTTATAGTGCAATACTCATGTTTAATATTTTTTGGGCGATTTCAACTAGTCCTTCAATATTACCTTAAATAATGTATATAAATAAATATTAATATATATATATATATATATATATATATATATATATATATATATATATATATATATATATATATATATATATATATATATATATATATACATATATATATATATATATATATATATATATATATATATATATATATATATATATATATATATATATATATATATATATATATATATATATATATATATATATATATATAATAATAATAATAATAATAATAGTCTTTGTATATAACATATTATATACAAAGAATTAAACAACAAATTAAACAAAAAAGAAAATTACTTGGATTGGTATAAAACGCTCTATTTTTGAAAAACTAAAGCACTCTACAACGATCAAGAGTTTTATATTTTTAATACTAAATCATACAACAACAATATAAACGCTCCCTTTAGTTGAGCACTCTACTCAAAATTGTCAAAGATGGAAAAAATAAACTTTAATTACTCAATCAAAAATATACCCTGACCGTCTGAAAAGAATTTATACTGCAGTTACTCGAGAAAACTGAAGCTCTTATAAAAAGAATGAGATGGAAAGCGCTATTTTTTATTAACAAACAACTCGGTGATACATCTAAGTTCAATGATTATACTAACTATGGAATAAAATCTTCAAAGTGCCCTCCACACATCAAAGTGCCCCCCACAAATTAAAGAAATGTCACTATTTGAAAAAGATTTAATAAATCTCGTTAAAACTATCAAATTTCGCAATTTCAACAACACATTTCAAGAAAAGGTAAATAATGACATTAAATTTTTACGTAAATCTAATAAAACTTTAACTTCAGCTGGCAAAACTTCCAACATGTACAAAATATCTAAAGATGATTACAACCACCTTCTAAAAAACGCAATCACTTCTATTTATAAAAAAGCCGACCCAAAATTAATGAACGTAGTAAATAAAGAAAGTAAGCAAATTTTAAAAAATCATGATATTTTTAATAGAATCGAGATAAACGGAACTGCTGATTGTTTTAAAACTTTAAAAGACCATAAAGCCAACTTCCTAAACAACCCTACTGTGCATCTTTTAAATCCTGCAAAGAATGAGGTAGGAAGACTGTCAAAGCTTATTTTATCCAATATCAACTCGGAATTAAGAACCAGACTCTGTTTAAACCAATGGCAAAATACGCAAAATGTAATAAATTTGTTCCAAAAAATTGATGATAAACACCTTTGTAAATTTTATACATCATGCAAGAAAGTCTTTCATTTTTAACGGTGGCTTATCATGGATTAAAAAAAAAGCAGGATTGTTTGATGTTACCATGGGAGCCTATGATGGCGCGGAAATTTGTGAACTAGTTGGAGTTTTTATTTTAGATCAACTTTCGCAGTTTTACAACAAAAATGATTTCGGATTATATCGGGATGACGGGTTAGCTATTTTCAAGAACAAAAATGGCCATCAAATGGATCAAATAAAAAAACGTGTCGTTCAAGTTTTTAAACGTAACAATCTCAACATCTCTATCAATTGTAATCTTAAAATTGTGAACTACCTTGATTTAACTTTTAATCTACAGTGGTAGGTCTTCGCAAATGGCGGTCACGATTTTTTAACGGTAAAAGAGAAAAAGAAAAGAATAGAAAAGATAAATATAAAAATTAAAGATAAAACCAAATCATAATAACAAGTAAATAATTTTTTGTTTTATATGCATAAATAATTTGATAGCGGTCTTAAGATCGTCTTTAAACAAACGAAATTGAAAAGTCAAAACAAAAGGAAAGGAAGAAAAAAAAAAAAAAAGAAAAAGAACTTCGAATTAAAAAAAAAAAAGGAACACTTAAAAAAAAAAACTTAAAAAAAAACAAAAAAAAAATTAAAAAAAAAAAAAAGAACAAAAAGGAAGTAAACAAATAAAATAAAAAGTGAAAAGTAGAGAGGAAAAGAAAAGAAAAAAAAGAAAAAAGAAGAAGAATTAAATAAACTATGAAAGACGAAAAAATAAAGAAGAAAAAGTATTAGTAGTGCCGGAAGATTGTTGTGAAACTTTAAAAGAATTTAGTTTGTTTATCTTAAAATACGCTTTTAACTTAATGTAATTATTCTTATTTTTGAATATTATTATTATTTTTTTTCAAGCTTTTCTTGCTTGTTTTCATCAACTTTTTCTTTTTTTTCTTATACTGTTTATTATTATATATACTTATTATTGTTTTTATTATTGTTATTATAATAGTTATTATTGCTACTAGTATTATTACTATTATTATTTTTATATATCTATATAGTTTGTTAGCTTAGTTACTATAGTTTTACTTATTAACTTATAATACTAAGCATAGACTTAATAGTTTATTATTATATTTTCCACTTATTATAACTATAATATTTTACTTATAATCATTTATAATTTATTATTATTTTAATATAAATTGTTTTAATTTATACTTACAACTTATCATTTAACCAATTATAACTTTTTTTTAATATATATTTACGTTATTCTTCTTTTACTATATTAATAGTATTTTTTCATTATTTATTTTAACTGTTAAATAAATATTATTTTTGTTTTACTATTTTATCAATTGAATTATATTTATATTGTTAATAAATACTATTATTATTTTTATTATTTTTGGTTATATTGCTGTTCATATTACTCTTTGTTTCCTTATTTCAGTTCATTCAATCACTTTATTATATAAACTGTACCACTTAAATGTCTACTCACTGCAAAGATTGCTTCAAGAAAATTAATAAAAACCATCACTACCTTCAATGTTATCATTGCCTAAACCTTTTTCATAAAAAATGTTGTCGTCTGAATGATATTGAATTTAGAATAATGAAAAACTCTAAAACATCTTGGTTCTGTATTTCATGTAGGGAAAAAATTTTTCCATTCAGTACTTTATCAGATAAGGAGCTGCACCTGCAAACAATAAATGATAAAGTGATTCATATTAATGAATTCGAAAACAACATATCATCTTTCCCAAACACCGTACAGCCTAATCTTTATAATGAACTTAATGATTTTATTTCCCATCAACTTAATAACAACAATGACAATGACGTAAACCTCGAAGAATACCCTATTAATTGTAAATATATGGACATAGAAAGTTTTAACTTTTCTTACATCGACAAAAATAATTTTTCTCTTTTTCATTTAAATATTGCTTCTCTTGTTAAAAATTTTGACGAATTAAACTCACTTTTATCTCTTATTAATCATAAATTCAGTATTATTGGCATAACTGAAACTAAACTAAAACATGACATTTTACCAACTATCCCATTAAATCTTACCGGTTATGTTTATGAGCACACTCCAACAAAATCTTATTTTGGAGGAACTTGACTTTATATATCGAATACATTAATTTATAAACTTCGATATGATTATAATATGCTTAAACCAAAATTTTTAGAATCTGTGTTTGTGGAAATCATAATTCCTAAAAAATCAAACATCATTATTGGCTGTATTTATCGCCATCCTAGTATGGATATTTCAGAATTTATTAAATCATATTTAATTCCACTTTTTGAAAAGCTATCTATGGAAAAAAACAAAACTGCTTTTTTAATAGGCGATTTTAATGTCAATCTTTTATTAGCAAACTCAGATAATTCTGTCTCTGAATTTTTAGACACTATTGCTTTAAATAACTTTCTTCCCTTTGTTTCATTGCCAACAAGAATCACAAATCACTCCAAAACTCTAAATGATAACATATTTTCTAATGCAACTTCTACAAATATTTTGTAACTAACCCTAACCCTAACCCTGACGGAACCCTGACGGTAATTTTACTTCTACGGTATCAGATCATTTGCCCCAATTTTTAATACATCCTCTTTATAGAACCAAAATTAATTCTCGTTAAAGCTGCATTTTTCGTCGAAATCTAAAACAAATAAATTGCGTCGAGTTATCTAGTGATTTCTCAAAAATTAGCTGGATTAATGTAATTAATGTCAACGAAGGTAATACTAATAAGTCATTTGAAGAGTTTTTCTCAAGTTTCAATTCTCTTTTAGATAAACATGCACCATTGAAAAAAGTCAGCAATCGTTGCTTATCAAGGGGTCTTGGATAACACGAGGGGTCTTGGATAACACAAGGATAACAAGGGGTCTTGGATAACACGAGGAATCTTGACTTCTATCAAAATGCGAAATAAAATATTTAAAAATTTCTCAAATTATAATATTTAAAAATTTCTTAAAGAATCCTTATATCAAACTCAATCTAGAAAAATCTTATAAAGCATATAGAAACTTACTTGTTACTCTCACCCGTCGTAGTAAAAAGAACCATTACTCTAAGTTCTTCTCTGACAATGCCAAAAATTTGAAATCTACATGGAATGGTATTAAGACCTTTTAAACATTAGTTCGAGAGTTAACTCATCTCCTTCATGCTTATCTTCTACCAACTCCATGATACACGACCCCATTAAAATTTCGGAATCTTTTAATTCATTTTTTGTTTCAGTTCCGGAAGATTTACAGAATAAGATCCACTCATCCAATACTGACTTTAATAAATATCTTAAAAATCCTAATCTTAATTCAATGTTCATAAAACCTACAGACAAAAACGGAGTATTATCGATTATTCATTCTCTTAATGACAGCAAGACTTCTGGACCTAACAGCATTCCAATACCTATTTTTAAAGCTCTTGCAAATGATTTCTCTACTGTACTTTCTGAACTATTTAATCTGTCATTCACAACCGGTGTATTCCCTGATATTTTAAAAACTGCTTCTGTTATCCCAATTCATAAAAAAGACTCAAAACTTGAACGTAATAACTACAGACCAATTTCATTATTATCAAATGTCAGCAAACTTTTAGAAAAACTTATGTATTCTCGTAATTACAACTTTTTAAATAATTCTGCTTGTTTTCATATTCGACAATTTGGGTTTTGCTCAAACCACTCCACTTCTGACGCTCTTAATAGCATTACTGAAATGATTCGTGGTGCAATTGACAGTGGTTCTTTTGCTTGTGGTGTATTCATAGATCTTCAAAAAGCTTTTGATACGGTTGATCACAACATTCTAATAAAATAGTTAAACTCCTACGGAATACGTGGCATTGCTAATCATTGGTTTTCTTCATATATTACGGATCGCAATCAGTTTGTTTCAATTAATGGATTTGAATCCACACATAAAGTTATTAAGTATGGCGTTCCACAAGGTTCCGTTCTTGGACCGTTGTTGTTCTTATTATATATAAATGATTTATCTTGTTCGTTAAAAAATTCTATGATACATCATTATGCTGACGATACCAATCTTTTATATAACAACAAATCCCTCACGACTATTTGTAAAAAAGTTAATCAAGATCTTCATCGCTTATGTAACTGGTTAAATAGTAACCGTATTTCCTTGAATGTCAATAAAACTGAATACATTATTTTTCATTCCCCTCAAAAAACTATTGATCATATTAAAATTAAAATTAACGGTAAAAAACTTTTTCCATCAAAATATATAAAGTATCTTGGAATATATCTTGATGAAAACCTATCTTGGTATAATCAACTGTATCATCTAAAAAAAAAACACGAGCTAACAGTATACTTTCTCTAATTCGTTACTATGTTCCTATCCAAACTCTTCGAATGATTTATTTTTCTTTATTCTCTTCTCACCTTTGCTATTGTTGTATTGTTTGGGGTCAAAAAAGAAACTTTTTACTTAACAACATGGCTAGTTTACAACGCGCATCTATTAGAATAATGACGTTTTCCCCAATGAGATCTGATATCGAAAAAAAATTTTCTGAACTAAAAATCCTAAAACTCCATAATCTTGTAAAGTTTTACAATAGTCTTTTTGTGTTTGACTTTCTCCAAAAT
>NC_061166.1:51343722-51373722 GCF_022113875.1 Hydra vulgaris | reverse complement strand
TTGTTTGATAGTTTGTTTTTGAAAGTTGTTAAACATTTATTACGAGGTATTTCAAAAAACAAAAATAAGGTTGTATTTGTAAAGTTTCAAATTTATATATTTTTCTTAATTTATATATTTATCTATATATGTGTGTTATTTATATTGTGTTTTATTGTGTATATATGTGTTAAGGTTATATGGGTTTATATTTTGTAAGTGTGTAAATATATGAAATGTTTCAATGTTAGTGGTGTGTTATATGTAATATGTTTATAGTTTGTAAGTGATAATTATGTTGTTTGCATGGTTTCAAATTGTTGTGACTGGGCTTAGTTTACAGCAAGATTGTTGACCTCGCTAGCCAAGTGGTGTACTTTGCTATAATGTGACCTGGCTTTGTTGAGAGCAAAAATATTGTCCTCGCCAGCAGAGTGGTGTATTGTCATAATAAAACACATAAATTAATTCTGTTTGTAATTAGTGTATTTCTAAAATGTGTTGAAAAAATATTGTTTAAAAAATGTGTTTTAATGTTGTTATCCTCTGTTCTTAACAATGTATGCTTTTGACAATAAATAAATTTTGTTAAAAAGCAGGCTTTACTAACAGCTCCTCCTCATTAAAATTATTAAGAGTTTCGATTTTCTTCATTAAATATGTTTAACTCAAATTTTTTTTATATATATAAAAGTAAGTATACAGCGTGTTGAAGCATAAGTTTTAATAACTTTTGGTAAATTTTTAGGATTTTTTGTATAGAGAATGTTTTCTTTATATTATTATTTTAATGTTTTGTATGTACATCAATATATATATATATATATATATATATATATATATATATATATATATATATATATATATATATATTATATATATATATATATATATATATATATATATATATATATATATATATATATATATATATATATATATATATAATATATATATATATTATATATATATATATATATATATATATATATATATATATATATATATATATATATATATATATATATATAGACACACACACACACAATAAAATATATAGAATTAAAATGTCTATACATATATTATATGTATAGACATTTTAATTTTTTTGCCTTAAATTATTGTCCCTTTTTCTTTAGAATATTAAATATCTAAAAAAAAAATAAAATAGTAAAAGAAGTTTCAATATTTCCAAGTTTCTTCACTTGAAGCAAATATATGATTGTTTATAGAGGTTCTTTTAGTAGTTTTGTATTTATTTATTGCAAATCTTGCGTTTAATGCCTTTCAAAGTAATGAAAGGGTTTTGTTGATGGATGATTACATTTTATCCTTCCATGCTAGCAGTACCTGCTGAGTTGACAGGCCTTAAATTTTTTTAATTTGCTTTATTTATGAGTTCTTATATGTAAAAAATTTGTTTTTTAAATTACATTTGTTTTTTTTGTTTTTTTTGATTAAATACTTATAATATTTTGTCAATAATTGATAACAACTACCATAAATATATAAACAATACTTAGTTGAAAATATTACATTAATTTATAACTTTAGTTTAAGTTTTTAATAAAACTATGTTATCTTAACACAATGCTATATATGGTAGAATATAATAGATTATAGTATTATGCTCTGTATTATTTGCTTACACTTTATTTTAGATAAGTTTAAAAAAGAAACTTCAACTTTTATTATATTAGGCATCATTTTTACACACTCCTTTGATGCCTAATTATGTCTAATAATTTAAGAAATGAAATTATTAGACTTCGTCAAAATGAAAGAAGGCAGGCTAGGCGAGCTGAGATAAACCGCCGTCGAAATGAAAGAGATGAGCCCAGGCAAGCTGAGATAAATCGTCGTCGAATTGAAAGAGATGAGCCCCGGCGAGCTGAAATAAATTGTAATCAAAATGAAAGAAATCAGGCTAGGCGAGAACTTAATAGGTATAATATGCATCGCATAGCAAGAAATAATATTGCTATAGAGAGTAACTACCTCGGAGAATTAAACCATAATTGTCAGTATTGCAGTGCAAAAAAGTTTTTAAATGAAACTCATTTTTTGTGCTGCCATTCAGGAAAAGTTGCATTAGCTCCTCTTTCTCTTTATCCGCCATTGTTGACTGGTTTAATGACAGGAAACCATGTTGATCATGCTGTAAATCAAAATTTTTTTAAACACATAAGGAGTTATAATTCCTCTTTATCTTTTGCTTCCTTCACTGCCGAAATAGCTCCTCCCTCAAATAATGGCCCTTTCTGTTTTAAGGTCTGTGGGCAAATTTTGCATCGTGTTGGAAATTTAAGGCCTGCAGAAGGTTGTCTGCCCAAATATTGTCAGCTGTATATCTATGATCCTAATGCAGCAGTGTCATTCAGAATGGAACAACCTGGTAATGATGGTTGTATACATGAGTTAATGCAACTCTTGCAAACATTAATTAATCAAGAAAACCCATTTGCTCTTGCATTTAAAAACATGGCAGAAGTAGAGGATGAAGAAATCCGCCAAGCAGCTTTAGAAGGTAGACCAACCTCTGTTGTAAGAATGTCTTTGCTTGAAGGTCATGATAGACGTCGATACAATCTTCCTTCCCATGAGGAAGTTGCTATTGTGTTTGTGGGAGATGATGGTGCTCCACCTGCATCCAGGGAAATTGTTATATACCCTCGAGGTCAGCCTTTAAGAACAATTTCGTCTATGTCTGCAAATTTGGATCCTTTGGTATATCCAATATTCTTCCCGAGAGGTGATGCTGGATGGCACAATCAACTAGAGCACAACCCTGACCGTGCAACCCGTGTTAGAAACCATGTTACTTTGTCTCAGTATTATAATTATAGGCTTGCTGTTAGACAAACTTTTAGTCCTATATTCTATGGTAAGAAACTTTTTCAGCAATATGTTGTTGATGCATATGTCAAAGTTGAGGGACAGCGCCTTACTTTTATTAGAAATAACCAAAACAAACTTAGAAGTGAGCAATATGATGCATTGCATGAACATGTAATTAATCGTGCTAATGATCTTAATGTAAGACCAGGCCGTGTTGTTATATTGCCTTCTTCATATGTTGGTAGTCCAAGAGCATTAAAAGAAAACTTTGAAGATGCGATGGCAGTCATAAAGAAATATGGTAAACCAGATCTATTCATTACTTTTACCTGCAATCCAAAATGGAGAGAAATAGTAGAAAATTTAAACCCAGGCCAAACTGCTAATGACAGACCTGATTAAGTTTGTCGGGTATTTAAAATGAAACTTAAATTTTTCTTAGAGGATATTTTTAAGCATGGAGTCTTAGGCAAAGTTGTAAGTCATGTGCAGTTTGAGGTGAGGTTGGCTTTAGTAATTTGTTCATCTATTTAGAAAAATTAGAAGATTTACAAAAGTCCATAGGTGAGCAAAATTGCTTTTATGTTTATTATACACCCTAATTATTTATTTACATCTAATATTAAATGCGTTTTTTCAATTTGAGATTAGTTTTGGACTTTGTACTTGTTGGTCAATTTTTTTAAATATCATTTTAAACTACATTTGTAAGTAACTATATTATGTTTTATGTCTCATAAAAGTTTTAATAAATAATATAATGTAATCACTTATATAGTGACAAATCCAACTTCCTCAGTAACGTATGTTGTTGTACTCACTTATACTTGACTTAATTTATGGATTAATTGGTTTTATTGCATTTTTAATTTTCTTTTATTTATCTCTAGCTGCTGCTTCTTCTGTTACAAGTAAGTTGTTCTATTCACTTATACTTGACTTAATTTATGGATTAATTGGTTTTATTGCATTTTTAATTTTCTTTTATTTATCTCTAGCTGCTGCTTCTTCTGTTACAAGTAAGTTGTTCTATTCACTTATACTTGACTTAATTTATGGATTAATTGGTTTTATTGCATTTTTAATTTTCTTTTATTTATCTCTAGCTGCTGCTTCTTCTGTTACAAGTAAGTTGTTCTATTCACTTATACTTGACTTAAATTGGATTGATTGTTTTTATTGCATTTTTAATTTTCTTTTATTTATCTCTAGCTGCTGCTTCTTCTGTTACAAGTAAGTTGTTCTATTCACTTATACTTGACTTAATTTATGGATTAATTGGTTTTGTTGCATTTTTAACTTTCTTTTATTTATCTCTAGCTGCTGCTTCTTCTGTTACAAGTAAGTTGTTCTATTCACTTATACTTGACTTAATTTATGGATTATTTGGTTTTATTGCATTTTTAATTTTCTTTTATTTATCTCTAGCTGCTGCTTCTTCTGTTACAAGTAAGTTGTTCTATTCACTTATACTTGACTTAATTTATGGATTAATTGGTTTTGTTGCATTTTTAACTTTCTTTTATTTATCTCTAGCTGCTGCTTCATCTGTTACAAGTAAGTTGTTCTATTCACTTATACTTGACTTAATTTATGGATTAATTGGTTTTATTGCATTTTTAATTTTCTTTTATTTATCTCTAGCTGCTGCTTCTTCTGTTACAAGTAAGTTGTTCTATTCACTTATACTTGACTTAATTTATGGATTAATTGTTTTTATTGCATTTTTAATTTTCTTTTATTTATCTCTAGCTGCTGCTTCTTCTGTTACAAGTAAGTTGTTCTATTCACTTATACTTGACTTAATTTATGGATTAATTGGTTTTATTGCATTTTTAATTTTCTTTTATTTATCTCTAGCTGCTTCTTCTGTTATAAGTAAGTCACTTTTACTTAACTTATTACATTGATTGATTGTTTTTATTGCATTTTTAATTTTCTTTTATTTATCTCTAGCTGCTGCTTCTTCTGTTACAAGTAAGTTGTTCTATTCACTTATACTTGACTTAATTTATGGATTAATTGGTTTTATTGCATTTTTAATTTTCTTTTATTTATCTCTAGCTGCTGCTTCTTCTGTTACAAGTAAGTTGTTATATTCACCTTTACTTGACTTATTACATTGATTGATTGCTTTTATTGTACCTTTTGTTTTTTAATATAGCTACAAATGTGCTTTCCAGTTTAATTAGTTAATGTAATAAGTCAAGTATTAGTGAGTAAAATAAATAAGTTGTTGTGCTTACTTGTACTTAATTTATTACATTATTTGCTTTTATTGTTTTTTTACAGTAGATTTTTTGTAAGTATTACCTTGGTACATAGTTGTATTTATATATAATTTTTTTTTCAGGCTCGAAGTCATGGGAAGAATTCAGAAAGTATCGCTCCCAGCATCCAGGCCCTCTATCTATGAGGGCCTTCCATCGCAGGTGTTTGTATGGGGACGACCATTCCTCCTTTAGATGGAGGGACGGCACCCCATACAACACGGGGAATAGAGCGGATGCTGGGAGGAGAAGACAACGTGGCGCAAAAGTTGTCAATAATTTTTTTACATATTAAAATGTAAAGAAATTGACAACTTTTGAGCCACTTCATTTTTTTTTTTGTAATATATTTTTGTAAATTTATTTTTGTGTTGTTTTTTATTTTTCCCATGAATGTTAAATGTTATCAAAGTAAATCATTTAAATAAAGACATCTTTATCAATGCTCATTAACTAGAAATAAAAGTCACGGTCATACATTTGATAAAGTTAATGGTTATCTCAAAGGGATTTGGTTTTCACACAATCAAATTCTATCTAGCACCTTCCAGAACTAAGAATATAAGTGTGTGGTGTCAGTAGTTTAAAATATGTATAATAAACTCAGAATAACTCAATAACCCTCAACAAAACTATGAACTAATTTTTAAATTCAAGTTGAGCTTTTTTATTTATTAATACCTCCCCTCCCAATAACAATAAATTTTTTTGTCCTTTGGAGGTGGTTCTGCTATTTAATTAATTGTTGTGATGTTTTATGCAAATAGATTTAGCTCACATTCATGTTGGTCTGTCAGGGTTATGTAAAAATAAAAAAGTAAGTTTCTTATTCGCATTTTTGAGTTTTCAAAAGTATTGATTGCATGACATGTTAATTTGTAATTAATGTGTATGATTATGATTATGCGTTTAAATAACTTTGTTCCATTTTTAGTTGCGTTTCTTATAGCTGACTTGATTATGGCTTACCTAAAGCTTAATATTTATGAAACAATGATTCAATTTAAATTGTATTATAAGTAGCTCTGTTGAATAAATTTTTTTTTTGTAATTTGTACTAAAGGTTATATTTTTATTTTATATCAAGAAAAATATGTTTTTAAGTAAATATCTATATTTTTTTATTTTGGGATTTATTGGTTTAAATGGATATAAAAATCATTTTTGCTTTGTCTTTCATATTTCCTTTTATTATATATGAATAGGAACCATTTATGCTTTAATCACCATTAGCACTCGAAGTTTCCATTTGCATTAAGTATCGATTTTTGGCACACACAACAGGTTTAATAACTTAGGCAGTAAAAACAGCTTGAATGATTTGTTAAGAGTCTTTAAAGAAACGCTTTTACGAAAAGCATTAAATAGATAAAGCTAACTTATTTAAAATAATAAGTCTTTAACCCGTTTTTCTATATCCAAATTTACTTTTTAAATAAATGTTGATGAAAGGGTAAAATATCGTTATAGCCTACGTTAATTTTAAATTCTTTTTAAATTAAAGGAAAGAGTTTTGATACTTATTTAAATAGGGTTAATAAAATATTTTAAATTATATTATATATATTATATTTAAGAAATTATTAAACTAAATTAAATAAGATTTTTAGATGAAACAGTAAAAATAATTGTTTATAATACGTGCGTTCAAATAATTCCTACAAATACTAAACGTAAAATAACGCTTACAAACACCAAAAGTATGTTTGCAGTGAATAAAGTTAAGTTCAAAGATAAATAGGAAGAAATGTTTAAAACTGTTTCAATGATAACATTTATTTTTAATTACTTTTGTTGTAAGTTGGGATGAAAAAAAAAGTCACTGGAGTATGAACTCCCGGGGTAAGATGACTATAAATGTCTAAGTGTTGCGCGTCTACCAATTAGCCCATAAACGTATTTTCTATTTAAATTTAAGATTATTTATGACGCATAAGAAGTGTAATTAAAAACTCAAAACCAAGTTTGCAACAACTGAGTTTAAATAAAATCTAATTAGATGTGTATATGTTATGAACGTTAACTAAGGCGTACTTTAACGGCGTCACGTGTTGAATGTTTTAGCATTTTTCTAAGTTCGTAGTCTTTTTTACGTTTTTTCTTATTAAAATTTTTATAATCGGCATAATATTAAAATCGTTTGAAGTTTTTAAAAGAACATTTTAACAGAAATGTTTTTGTCATATCAAAAAGTAAGTATAGTTTTTTATATGTACATTTTTAAACGGTTTTAAAAAAATATTGAGGTAAGGAATAAGTATAGAAAAGGTCGGTGTAGAATAGATTTACTAAGACCCTTAGTTTACGTCCGGATAGCTATAGATAAGTATAAAAATGGTCGGTTCGGTAAAGACCCGTATTTTACGGGTCACCCCAGCTAGTTTTTATCTTATTTACATTCCATATAAGTATTAAAAAACTTTATTCATTTCAAAAAATTAATTTTATCATAAAAAATGCTCTTTAAAAATACCTTGAATTTAGTTGAGATTGTTCTCTTGTAACTATTTCTTTGCAACTCATCACTAAGAATATATACAAAAATATCTTTGTATTGTCTATAATTTACAATAATAAATATAAAAACTATAAATTAGTAGTTAGACATGCATTAAATACTTGTTAAAATCAATTAATAATTTTATTATAAAACTTTATTATAAAAATGTATTCAAATGTGTATAATAAATAATAAAAAATGTAAGATTTCATACATTATTTTAAAGAAACAAAGAATTGGTTTATAGCTATCTCTATATCTATTTATTTATATATAAATGTATATATATATATATATATATATATATATATATATATATATATATATATATATATAATATATATATATATATATATATATATATATATATATATATATATATATATGTTCTGCTACATAAACTAACAAATAATTAGAATGCAAAAAGTGCTGTTACATTGACTGAGGGTCAAAACACTACAACCACATAAAAATATATAGGCTATAAATTCTATTTACTATACTTATTTACTAAATTTAACTTATACAAACTAATAGATTAACAGTTCTACTATAATAATAATTTACTATAACATTATTATAATATTATATTAAAATAATTCTATATGATCAAAAGAAAAATCATAAATTGTATTACAGTTACGTTGGAAAGAACGTCATTGAAGTCGGTGAACTTGCAGACGATTTATATATAAGCACTCCATTTACTTGTAAAACGTACACATATGCAGTTACACGATTACAGTTAACGCTTGTGAAACCTTTTTTATAGGTCCTGCAAAAACAATACGTGAGGTAATAAATTTTATTAACTGAAAACATTTTAAGATGTTTTCAAAATACTTCAATTAAAAAATTGTTGTTTGAGCAAACATGAAAACTATTGAAAAATATTCCTTTTTTAGGTTTCTTCTTGTTGTTGTCCCTGGCCACTAGCATTACGTTTTGTTGCATGTTATCAGACTTGTATGGTCACTACTTTCGAAGCCTTTCCGACTGAACAATACCCAGCTGTTTGTCATCAATGCCATCTTTATCATGTGATGTAACACTGACTACTATAACTTTTGAAAAAAAAACAGTTAGTTAAAGTCTTCTTTAATCTGTTTCACTTACTTTCCATTAAAATAAGTACAGAATATCTTACCTTTAAGATTATTTATAATTTTTTGCCTGATGTTGTCTTTAAGTATCCCAATCTTCAATTATAGATTGCAGCTACTAATGAAGTTTGTAGGCGAATACCTATGCTATATCAAGCAGAAACCAAAGCAGTACAGCCAGCACTTATTTTTTCAGCACTTATGTTTATCATTATTTTATCCATCCTCCTAAACCAAATATGTTTATTCTTATCCAAATAATCTCCATCCTCCTAAACCAAAAATGTTTATTCTTACCAAAATATTCTCCAACCTCCTAAACCAAATATGTTTGTTCTCTATTGATTTCTAGAATGATTGCTTTTTCTCTTCTTTAATATACATGTTTCTTTACTATTATACATGTTTCTTTAATTTCTGGTCAAGGTTTTATTAATTTCTGGTCATAAACAAAAGTGTTCTACATAAATTTCTTTAATTTTTACTAAACTGTTTAATAAGTGTTTGACTGAATCTAAGTCTTGACACCTGTCCCCTCCAACTGCTATTCAATCAGTCTTCTCTCTAATATAAGCAAAGTCTTTGATAATTAATCAACAATTTCTAACATTCCAAATTGAGTCTAATATTTTACTCTCTAACAATCATTATGGTTTTTGAACTTCTTGTTTTGAGGCCGACTTGCTAACTGTAATGGTATGCTGGTCTTCTCCATAACCTTGCTTCATTTGACGTATCTGAGAAAGTTTTTGAGACTATCAAGTCATTTCTTTCTAATTGCTTTATTAATGTCATCCTCGAAGGCTAACACACTTCTTCGCTTCAAGTACCTTCTGGAGTACCTAAAATCGTTATACTTGGTCCTGTGTTATTTTTTATTTACATTAATGATCTTCCTGACGATCTTACATCTAAAGAGGCTCTATTTGTTGATTAATAATCTTTATACCCCTGTTTAAATAAAAAATCTGATCTCACTTTTATAACAGCTTTGAGCTTGTAGAGCCTTTTGAATTTTAACTTCAACAAAACTCAGTTGCTTATTTCAACCTAACTCCAATTGTGGTAAAGTTGTATCTCCTTCTATTTTATACAAATGGTTGCTGCTCAAAGGAGCTATCATCTTTAGTTCCATTAACCAAAACTCATTCTTCAATGGATCGTCATTCAGCAAATTCGCATTTTACTGTATCTGTATCTGTATTTTTTTGTTTTTTCTTCGGACTGTATTTATCAAAAGGTAATTATTTAAAAAATTGATTATATATTCTGTATTTTATTGAAGTATATTTTTTATTTAGATTTAGTACGAGTCAGCAGTGAACTTATACAGAAATAATCAAACATTTTGGAAGACTGAAAACTTTGATACACTCAAAAAGTCACTTTTCAAGTTTAATTATTTCCTTTCGAAATTTAATATACAATCAATACAAATTTGAGTCACAAAGTAAATTTAACTTTCTTAAAGCAATATTTAAAAAACAAAATTTAGAAGAAAACTTGTGTTTGTTGTGTTGCTTCTTCTTCCTATAAAACAACCTTATTATTTAGCAACTAAATTTTCTTTTTAATTTATAATATATTTTAAAAGAAAAATTTAAAAGAAAAAATTTTGAATTTAAAATATTAAAAAAAAAAGAACAAGCTAAAACTTTTCTATATTATTTATCTTTTCTATATAACTTGTTTTTTTTTTAATTATTATTTTGCTTGCATCGTTTGTAATGAATTAGGAAGTATTAATCAAGAAAAAAGAGTATGTAATACTTTTTGTAACATCAAAAGTATACTTATTGAAGTATTAAGGGAAATTGAGCTTCATAAATATAAAGACTGTTCTCCTCTCATTTCGGTTTTATAAACCTATTGCTCGAGATAACTAATTAGACGCTGATATAGAAGAAATTAATGAGAATAAAATCAGCATGCAAAAACTTTTTGTTTTATTTTTTTTTTTATTATTGTAAATGCTTACTCGACAGTTTCATTAGGCTTTTTTAAAATCATATTCGTAAATTGACTTTTAGCTTGTAATCTTAATCTGCCTAATTAAAGGTGCCAAAAAAATTAGGCACCTTTTTTTTTGAGTAACTTAAACTAATAATCTGAGCAACATTCAAAGCAACTGTGCAACATAGTAAGTTTTAATCTTGTTAAAAAGCAAAAGTATTATTGGTTCAAGATTAAAAAATAATAATTGCTAAACGACTATGTATTTAATATATCAAAAGTTTTTTGTTCTTAATGAGTAAATCTTCGTTCTAGTTCTGCAACATCTACAAAATTGAATATTGTGCAGTTAAAGGATTCTTTTTAGGTAAATGCGTAGCACCAAAACAACTTAATTAACGAATATTAAAAGTTTGTAACGATTTTTCACACTCAATTATAATAGTAGAAAGATGAAATGCTTAACGTGGGTGTACAAATTTTTAAGACGATCCACGTAGAGGACATACAAAAAGTGAATTACAACTAGAAATCGTATTAAAAATTCAACGTATAATTTTGAAATACTCTCAAATAATTGAGAGAGATTTATTAAAAGCTCTAGACACCTCCTTAGGTAGTGTAAACAAAATTTTGAATGAAATTTTGGGTTTCGTTAAAGTTTATAAGTTGTGTGCACAATGTACGTGACATTTGGTGACAATAAAACAAAAACAAATTCGGTTGCAACTTTTTTAGCAACATTTAGCAATTTAGAAAGAATAAAAAGAATTTTGTGTGTCGTTTCATAACTATGGCTAAATCTTAGGTCTACAATCATAAACCTGAAACAAAACAACTGGATAAGTAGCATGAACCCAGTACTTTGGCTCCGAATCGATTAAGGGTCCACAATTCGTCGAAGAAGATGTTACCATTTTTTATTGTAATGGAAATGCAATTTTATATACAGATTACCTTCAAACTGGTTTATCAATATACTCAGATTATGGTTGTAACCTTTTGGACCAGTTTTGGACAATAGTGAGAAATGACCATGTTTAGAAAATTTTTTAACAAACGATAAAACTTATTCAGCAACCTAGTAGAAAAATATAGCTACTTAGAGAAATAAATAATAAGAAAAAAAAAAGGTCCTCAATATTTAAAATTTGCAAACTAGCTTGCTCTATGTGCCAATTCTAATGCTTATATGACAGGTTTAGGAGGGCATGACAACCCTATACCCCCTTCAAGACAGCCCTGAATGAAAGCAATGGCATATATAAAAATATTCTCGTAGAAATTGGCCTACTTTAAATTGGCCTTCTTTAAGTGCTGCAGGTATTTATATTTAATGAACCAATACGATAAAAATACACTCTCTTACATGTTTAGAATATTACATCACCCATATAATTTGCTAAAAAACAACATTCTAGATAGTGCTTAAAATGTTAGAATATTATATTACCTTTATAAAATTTAGAAATACACAATTACATGTTTAGAATATTACATAAGCCATGTTTTTGTTTAAAAACAACAAACTATATAGAGCTTAGAATGTTAGAATATCACATCGCTTAAATAAAAATTAGAAATATACTATTATATGTTTAGAATATCACATCACTCATCTACTTAGTTAAAAAACAACAGTCTATATAGTGTTTAGAATGTTAAAATATCACAGCACCTTTATAAAATTTAGAAATACACTTATATATGTTCAGAAAATCACATCACCCCGTATATTTTGTTTGAAAAAAAAACATACTTGATATTGCTTAGAACGTTAGAATATCACATCCCCTCAATATAATTAGGAAAGTTATGGCACACTTATTTTATAGGTTTAGAATATCACATCACCCATGTACTTCGGTAAAAAACAACATACTTGACAGTACTTAGAATGTTAGAATATCACATCACCTTAATAAATTTGAAAAATACACTCTCTTACATGTTTAGAATATTACATCACCCATGTATTTTGTTAAAAAATTTTGTTATAAATAAAATTTATCTATAGTATTGTTAATACTTTGCCAAAATGAAAGAAATAGGCATGATCGAGATAATGTTAATCGTCGTTAAAATGAAAGAAGAGCTGTTGGACAAGGACGAATGTATTCTATAGCGAGAAGTAATGCTATTCCAGATTATAATTATTTAGGAGAAATGAATCAAATTTGTCAGCACTGTGGTGCTAAGAAATTTCCAGATGAAACACATTTTCTATGTTGCCGTAATGGTAAGGTAGCTTTGCCACTTACACCAATTACACAAGCTTAACAGGATTTGTTTACAGGGAGTTATGTAGATTGTAATGCTAATGCTAATTTTTTAAAACATATTCGAAATTATAATGCCTGCCTTTCTTTTGCTTCTTTTACAGCAAATGTAGTTCAACCAATGAATCATGGGCTTCCATGTTTTAAAATATGTGGCCAGATTTTTCATCGTGTAGGTAATCTTAGGCCAGATCAAGATATTCCGCCAATATATTCTCAACTATATATTTATGATCCACTTGCTGCACTAAACTTTAGAATGCAACACTGTGGTAATGATCTTTGTTTGCGTGATTTAATCTTTCAATTGCAAACTATAATTATAGAACAAAGTCCATTTGCTCTTGCATTTAAAAAACACGGCTGAAGTAGAAGATGAAGAAATTCGTAAGGCGGCTATAGAAGGTCACTCAGTTTCTGTTGTAAAAATGTCTTTACTTGAAGGCGGTGATAGACGTCGTTATAATCTACCTTCACATGATAAAGTTGCAGTTGTATTTGTTGGCGAAGATGGTGCTCCCCCAACTTCCAGAGAAGTTGTTATTTACTCAAGAGGTCATCCTTTAAAAATTTACTAAAACCTAAGGCAATATATTTAGCTATATAAATACAATTTATTTATCTCGATTTGATTCTTCATCTTTTATGTTTAATAGTTTGGCTTCTTGAAGCATTTTATGTTTTGCTTTTTTTATTATTAGTAATTTAAATCCGTTGTGATGTCTTTTAAATTAAACTAAAGTTTACTAAAAGCCAACATAAAAATTACGTTATTGAACAACACCAAAAAGAACAGCTGCATCCCTACAGCAACTGGTGCAGTATCACAATAGGTTACCAAAAGCAGGTATACTGTTTTCCGGATGTTGTTTTTTTTTCATGTATATCTACTTATCTATATAATACAATAGTACAATTGTATTATATAGATAATTTAGAAATACATATACATATGTATTTCTAAATTTTGTAAAGGTGATGTGATATTCTAACATTTTAAGCACTATCTAGTATGTTGTTTTTTTAACAAAATCATGGGTGATGTAATATTCTAATCATGTAATAGTGCATTTCTAATATTTTATAAAGCTGATGTAATGTTCTAACATTCTAAGCACTATCTAGTATAGTGTTTTTTAACAAAACATATGGGTGTATTTAATCGTGTATTTTTATAATATAATAGTGTATTTATATAATAACTAGTAGTAAGCAACCCGTAATACGGGTTAGTAGTAAATAAATCATTACTAACAATTTGATATTTATTTACTTTCTCTAATAAAATATAAATTTATTTATACAGAAAGCAACCCGTAATACGGGTTAGTAGTAAATAAATCATTACTAACAATTTGATCTTTATTTACTTTCTCTAATGAAATATAAATTTATTTATACATTTTTTTAGTTGAGCTCACTTTTATTTTTCTTGGCTTCTTAGTTTAAGAGAACTTATAGCTTCATTAAAGATAAAGTTAACCATTTCTTTTGCAATGTTCAGTCATTGAATGCGCAAATCACAACCATGTAATTGTTAAAAATGACTTGAATTATATGCACAGAACATCGATGTCAAAATTTCAAATTCCGTAAAATTGTTTAGGTAAATAATTGGAATATATTCTACTCTTAATTATGCTTTAAGCTGAGTCGTTTTTTTTTTTTATTGAAACTTTTCATATTACTGAGTGAAGAGCTTAAAAATATGTCACTATCACACCTAAACTTTTTAATGTTAATAATATACATTTTAAATATTTTTAAAACATCTAAAATATTACACCAAAACTTGTAGGCATAGAAGTTGGATATCTGGAAAAACTAAACGTTAAAAAATATATCGCAATTCCGAAAAGGGCTTAGTCCTGCATACGGATCCTATATTATTATGATAAAGATTATTATTAAACCGACCTTTTTTTTAATTAGTAATCCAGCAGAAACTTGTTTATAAAAAAACAATAAAGGAATATATGGATTTACTTTATTAGCTAACGTGTATCAACATTTTTATTTCAGCATACATCCAAGCTATATTAATACTAATTTTATAAAATGTCCGGAATACATTTTGCCTTAATTTGGCGTTAAGTTATTAGTTTTATTTTATTAATTTTTGTATAGATCAGGTTAATAATAAAAGCAGTTGGATTTTACTCAATATTTTTGAAGTAATTATTCAGCTTTAATAAAATTGATAAAATCATATAAGACAGTTATAAAGTATATTTAAACCTTTGTTCACTTTTTGAAAATCCGTAAAAAAGCAAGTATCAAGTTTACATATCTTTAAAAGAAATTTATATACATGATATATAGTTAAATATGTAACAAAAATATTTTAAAACAGAAGCATATATAAAACACATTTTTCTTAAAAAAACAAAGTTGAAGCCACCATTTACAGCACCAAAGAGCCAAGCATAGCCTATTGTAAAGAAAACCATATCAAATAATTTAAAATATTTAATACCGATAGGGACGACAATTAAACATATTTAAAAAGCTACGTGATTCTATATAAGTAGGATTGTTATAGAAAAGTATATTAAAAAAGTATATTTAAAAAAAGTGTAATAAATAGAAAACAGACTTTTAAAAACTACCTAATTTTGTAAGCACTTTGCCAATGGTGTTCAATTTTGAAACCAATATCTTTAATGGAAAGCCGACTTGTTAAACTAATCTCATTCAAAGAATAAAATTATTAACACTTTAAGATAAAGAAAAAAAAAATGAATGAGATATAAACAATTGTACTATTGTATTATATAGATAAGTAGATATACATGAAAAAAAAACAACATCCGGAAAACAGTATACCTGCTTTTGGTAACCTATTGTGATACTGCAGCAGTTGCTGTAGGGATGCAGCTGTTCTTTTTGGTGTTGTTCAATAACGTAATTTTTATGTTGGCTTTTAGTAAACTTTAGTTTAATTTAAAAGACATCACAACGGATTTAAATTACTAATAATAAAAAAAGCAAAACATAAAATGCTTCAAGAAGCCAAACTATTAAACATAAAAGATGAAGAATCAAATCGAGATAAATAAATTGTATTTATATAGCTAAATATATTGCCTTAGGTTTTAGTAAATTTTTAAAGGATGACCTCTTGAGTAAATAACAACTTCTCTGGAAGTTGGGGGAGCACCATCTTCGCCAACAAATACAACTGCAACTTTATCATGTGAAGGTAGATTATAACGACGTCTATCACCGCCTTCAAGTAAAGACATTTTTACAACAGAAACTGAGTGACCTTCTATAGCCGCCTTACGAATTTCTTCATCTTCTACTTCAGCCGTGTTTTTTAAATGCAAGAGCAAATGGACTTTGTTCTATAATTATAGTTTGCAATTGAAAGATTAAATCACGCAAACAAAGATCATTACCACAGTGTTGCATTCTAAAGTTTAGTGCAGCAAGTGGATCATAAATATATAGTTGAGAATATATTGGCGGAATATCTTGATCTGGCCTAAGATTACCTACACGATGAAAAATCTGGCCACATATTTTAAAACATGGAAGCCCATGATTCATTGGTTGAACTACATTTGCTGTAAAAGAAGCAAAAGAAAGGCAGGCATTATAATTTCGAATATGTTTTAAAAAATTAGCATTAGCATTACAATCTACATAACTCCCTGTAAACAAATCCTGTTAAGCTTGTGTAATTGGTGTAAGTGGCAAAGCTACCTTACCATTACGGCAACATAGAAAATGTGTTTCATCTGGAAATTTCTTAGCACCACAGTGCTGACAAATTTGATTCATTTCTCCTAAATAATTATAATCTGGAATAGCATTACTTCTCGCTATAGAATACATTCGTCCTTGTCCAACAGCTCTTCTTTCATTTTAACGACGATTAACATTATCTCGATCATGCCTATTTCTTTCATTTTGGCAAAGTATTAACAATACTATAGATAAATTTTATTTATAACAAAATTTTTTAACAAAATACATGGGTGATGTAATATTCTAAACATGTAAGAGAGTGTATTTTTCAAATTTATTAAGGTGATGTGATATTCTAACATTCTAAGTACTGTCAAGTATGTTGTTTTTTACCGAAGTACATGGGTGATGTGATATTCTAAACCTATAAAATAAGTGTGCCATAACTTTCCTAATTATATTGAGGGGATGTGATATTCTAACGTTCTAAGCAATATCAAGTATGTTTTTTTTTCAAACAAAATATACGGGGTGATGTGATTTTCTGAACATATATAAGTGTATTTCTAAATTTTATAAAGGTGCTGTGATATTTTAACATTCTAAACACTATATAGACTGTTGTTTTTTAACTAAGTAGATGAGTGATGTGATATTCTAAACATATAATAGTATATTTCTAATTTTTATTTAAGCGATGTGATATTCTAACATTCTAAGCTCTATATAGTTTGTTGTTTTTAAACAAAAACATGGCTTATGTAATATTCTAAACATGTAATTGTGTATTTCTAAATTTTATAAAGGTAATATAATATTCTAACATTTTAAGCACTATCTAGAATGTTGTTTTTTAGCAAATTATATGGGTGATGTAATATTCTAAACATGTAAGAGAGTGTATTTTTATCGTATTGGTTCATTAAATATAAATACCTGCAGCACTTAAAGAAGGCCAATTTAAAGTAGGCCAATTTCTACGAGAATATTTTTATATATGCCATTGCTTTCATTCAGGGCTGTCTTGAAGGGGGTATAGGGTTGTCATGCCCTCCTAAACCTGTCATATAAGCATTAGAATTGGCACATAGAGCAAGCTAGTTTGCAAATTTTAAATATTGAGGACCTTTTTTTTTTCTTATTATTTATTTCTCTAAGTAGCTATATTTTTCTACTAGGTTGCTGAATAAGTTTTATCGTTTGTTAAAAAATTTTCTAAACATGGTCATTTCTCACTATTGTCCAAAACTGGTCCAAAAGGTTACAACCATAATCTGAGTATATTGATAAACCAGTTTGAAGGTAATCTGTATATAAAATTGCATTTCCATTACAATAAAAAATGGTAACATCTTCTTCGACGAATTGTGGACCCTTAATCGATTCGGAGCCAAAGTACTGGGTTCATGCTACTTATCCAGTTGTTTTGTTTCAGGTTTATGATTGTAGACCTAAGATTTAGCCATAGTTATGAAACGACACACAAAATTCTTTTTATTCTTTCTAAATTGCTAAATGTTGCTAAAAAAGTTGCAACCGAATTTGTTTTTGTTTTATTGTCACCAAATGTCACGTACATTGTGCACACAACTTATAAACTTTAACGAAACCCAAAATTTCATTCAAAATTTTGTTTACACTACCTAAGGAGGTGTCTAGAGCTTTTAATAAATCTCTCTCAATTATTTGAGAGTATTTCAAAATTATACGTTGAATTTTTAATACGATTTCTAGTTGTAATTCACTTTTTGTATGTCCTCTACGTGGATCGTCTTAAAAATTTGTACACCCACGTTAAGCATTTCATCTTTCTACTATTATAATTGAGTGTGAAAAATCGTTACAAACTTTTAATATTCGTTAATTAAGTTGTTTTGGTGCTACGCATTTACCTAAAAAGAATCCTTTAACTGCACAATATTCAATTTTGTAGATGTTGCAGAACTAGAACGAAGATTTACTCATTAAGAACAAAAAACTTTTGATATATTAAATACATAGTCGTTTAGCAATTATTATTTTTTAATCTTGAACCAATAATACTTTTGCTTTTTAACAAGATTAAAACTTACTATGTTGCACAGTTGCTTTGAATGTTGCTCAGATTATTAGTTTAAGTTACTCAAAAAAAAAGGTGCCTAATTTTTTTGGCACCTTTAATTAGGCAGATTAAGATTACAAGCTAAAAGTCAATTTACGAATATGATTTTAAAAAAGCCTAATGAAACTGTCGAGTAAGCATTTACAATAATAAAAAAAAAAATAAAACAAAAAGTTTTTGCATGCTGATTTTATTCTCATTAATTTCTTCTATATCAGCGTCTAATTAGTTATCTCGAGCAATAGGTTTATAAAACCGAAATGAGAGGAGAACAGTCTTTATATTTATGAAGCTCAATTTCCCTTAATACTTCAATAAGTATACTTTTGATGTTACAAAAAGTATTACATACTCTTTTTTCTTGATTAATACTTCCTAATTCATTACAAACGATGCAAGCAAAATAATAATTAAAAAAAAAACAAGTTATATAGAAAAGATAAATAATATAGAAAAGTTTTAGCTTGTTCTTTTTTTTTTAATATTTTAAATTCAAAATTTTTTCTTTTAAATTTTTCTTTTAAAATATATTATAAATTAAAAAGAAAATTTAGTTGCTAAATAATAAGGTTGTTTTATAGGAAGAAGAAGCAACACAACAAACACAAGTTTTCTTCTAAATTTTGTTTTTTAAATATTGCTTTAAGAAAGTTAAATTTACTTTGTGACTCAAATTTGTATTGATTGTATATTAAATTTCGAAAGGAAATAATTAAACTTGAAAAGTGACTTTTTGAGTGTATCAAAGTTTTCAGTCTTCCAAAATGTTTGATTATTTCTGTATAAGTTCACTGCTGACTCGTACTAAATCTAAATAAAAAATATACTTCAATAAAATACAGAATATATAATCAATTTTTTAAATAATTACCTTTTGATAAATACAGTCCGAAGAAAAAACAAAAAAATACAGATACAGATACAGTAAAATGCGAATTTGCTGAATGACGATCCATTGAAGAATGAGTTTTGGTTAATGGAACTAAAGATGATAGCTCCTTTGAGCAGCAACCATTTGTATAAAATAGAAGGAGATACAACTTTACCACAATTGGAGTTAGGTTGAAATAAGCAACTGAGTTTTGTTGAAGTTAAAATTCAAAAGGCTCTACAAGCTCAAAGCTGTTATAAAAGTGAGATCAGATTTTTTATTTAAACAGGGGTATAAAGATTATTAATCAACAAATAGAGCCTCTTTAGATGTAAGATCGTCAGGAAGATCATTAATGTAAATAAAAAATAACACAGGACCAAGTATAACGATTTTAGGTACTCCAGAAGGTACTTGAAGCGAAGAAGTGTGTTAGCCTTCGAGGATGACATTAATAAAGCAATTAGAAAGAAATGACTTGATAGTCTCAAAAACTTTCTCAGATACGTCAAATGAAGCAAGGTTATGGAGAAGACCAGCATACCATTACAGTTAGCAAGTCGGCCTCAAAACAAGAAGTTCAAAAACCATAATGATTGTTAGAGAGTAAAATATTAGACTCAATTTGGAATGTTAGAAATTGTTGATTAATTATCAAAGACTTTGCTTATATTAGAGAGAAGACTGATTGAATAGCAGTTGGAGGGGACAGGTGTCAAGACTTAGATTCAGTCAAACACTTATTAAACAGTTTAGTAAAAATTAAAGAAATTTATGTAGAACACTTTTGTTTATGACCAGAAATTAATAAAACCTTGACCAGAAATTAAAGAAACATGTATAATAGTAAAGAAACATGTATATTAAAGAAGAGAAAAAGCAATCATTCTAGAAATCAATAGAGAACAAACATATTTGGTTTAGGAGGTTGGAGAATATTTTGGTAAGAATAAACATTTTTGGTTTAGGAGGATGGAGATTATTTGGATAAGAATAAACATATTTGGTTTAGGAGGATGGATAAAATAATGATAAACATAAGTGCTGAAAAAATAAGTGCTGGCTGTACTGCTTTGGTTTCTGCTTGATATAGCATAGGTATTCGCCTACAAACTTCATTAGTAGCTGCAATCTATAATTGAAGATTGGGATACTTAAAGACAACATCAGGCAAAAAATTATAAATAATCTTAAAGGTAAGATATTCTGTACTTATTTTAATGGAAAGTAAGTGAAACAGATTAAAGAAGACTTTAACTAACTGTTTTTTTTTCAAAAGTTATAGTAGTCAGTGTTACATCACATGATAAAGATGGCATTGATGACAAACAGCTGGGTATTGTTCAGTCGGAAAGGCTTCGAAAGTAGTGACCATACAAGTCTGATAACATGCAACAAAACGTAATGCTAGTGGCCAGGGACAACAACAAGAAGAAACCTAAAAAAGGAATATTTTTCAATAGTTTTCATGTTTGCTCAAACAACAATTTTTTAATTGAAGTATTTTGAAAACATCTTAAAATGTTTTCAGTTAATAAAATTTATTACCTCACGTATTGTTTTTGCAGGACCTATAAAAAAGGTTTCACAAGCGTTAACTGTAATCGTGTAACTGCATATGTGTACGTTTTACAAGTAAATGGAGTGCTTATATATAAATCGTCTGCAAGTTCACCGACTTCAATGACGTTCTTTCCAACGTAACTGTAATACAATTTATGATTTTTCTTTTGATCATATAGAATTATTTTAATATAATATTATAATAATGTTATAGTAAATTATTATTATAGTAGAACTGTTAATCTATTAGTTTGTATAAGTTAAATTTAGTAAATAAGTATAGTAAATAGAATTTATAGCCTATATATTTTTATGTGGTTGTAGTGTTTTGACCCTCAGTCAATGTAACAGCACTTTTTGCATTCTAATTATTTGTTAGTTTATGTAGCAGAACATATATATATATATATATATATATATATATATATATATATATATATATATATATATATATATATATATATATATATATATATATATATATATATATACATTTATATATAAATAAATAGATATAGAGATAGCTATAAACCAATTCTTTGTTTCTTTAAAATAATGTATGAAATCTTACATTTTTTATTATTTATTATACACATTTGAATACATTTTTATAATAAAGTTTTATAATAAAATTATTAATTGATTTTAACAAGTATTTAATGCATGTCTAACTACTAATTTATAGTTTTTATATTTATTATTGTAAATTATAGACAATACAAAGATATTTTTGTATATATTCTTAGTGATGAGTTGCAAAGAAATAGTTACAAGAGAACAATCTCAACTAAATTCAAGGTATTTTTAAAGAGCATTTTTTATGATAAAATTAATTTTTTGAAATGAATAAAGTTTTTTAATACTTATATGGAATGTAAATAAGATAAAAACTAGCTGGGGTGACCCGTAAAATACGGGTCTTTACCGAACCGACCATTTTTATACTTATCTATAGCTATCCGGACGTAAACTAAGGGTCTTAGTAAATCTATTCTACACCGACCTTTTCTATACTTATTCCTTACCTCAATATTTTTTTAAAACCGTTTAAAAATGTACATATAAAAAACTATACTTACTTTTTGATATGACAAAAACATTTCTGTTAAAATGTTCTTTTAAAAACTTCAAACGATTTTAATATTATGCCGATTATAAAAATTTTAATAAGAAAAAACGTAAAAAAGACTACGAACTTAGAAAAATGCTAAAACATTCAACACGTGACGCCGTTAAAGTACGCCTTAGTTAACGTTCATAACATATACACATCTAATTAGATTTTATTTAAACTCAGTTGTTGCAAACTTGGTTTTGAGTTTTTAATTACACTTCTTATGCGTCATAAATAATCTTAAATTTAAATAGAAAATACGTTTATGGGCTAATTGGTAGACGCGCAACACTTAGACATTTATAGTCATCTTACCCCGGGAGTTCATACTCCAGTGACTTTTTTTTTCATCCCAACTTACAACAAAAGTAATTAAAAATAAATGTTATCATTGAAACAGTTTTAAACATTTCTTCCTATTTATCTTTGAACTTAACTTTATTCACTGCAAACATACTTTTGGTGTTTGTAAGCGTTATTTTACGTTTAGTATTTGTAGGAATTATTTGAACGCACGTATTATAAACAATTATTTTTACTGTTTCATCTAAAAATCTTATTTAATTTAGTTTAATAATTTCTTAAATATAATATATATAATATAATTTAAAATATTTTATTAACCCTATTTAAATAAGTATCAAAACTCTTTCCTTTAATTTAAAAAGAATTTAAAATTAACGTAGGCTATAACGATATTTTACCCTTTCATCAACATTTATTTAAAAAGTAAATTTGGATATAGAAAAACGGGTTAAAGACTTATTATTTTAAATAAGTTAGCTTTATCTATTTAATGCTTTTCGTAAAAGCGTTTCTTTAAAGACTCTTAACAAATCATTCAAGCTGTTTTTACTGCCTAAGTTATTAAACCTGTTGTGTGTGCCAAAAATCGATACTTAATGCAAATGGAAACTTCGAGTGCTAATGGTGATTAAAGCATAAATGGTTCCTATTCATATATAATAAAAGGAAATATGAAAGACAAAGCAAAAATGATTTTTATATCCATTTAAACCAATAAATCCCAAAATAAAAAAATATAGATATTTACTTAAAAACATATTTTTCTTGATATAAAATAAAAATATAACCTTTAGTACAAATTACAAAAAAAAAATTTATTCAACAGAGCTACTTATAATACAATTTAAATTGAATCATTGTTTCATAAATATTAAGCTTTAGGTAAGCCATAATCAAGTCAGCTATAAGAAACGCAACTAAAAATGGAACAAAGTTATTTAAACGCATAATCATAATCATACACATTAATTACAAATTAACATGTCATGCAATCAATACTTTTGAAAACTCAAAAATGCGAATAAGAAACTTACTTTTTTATTTTTACATAACCCTGACAGACCAACATGAATGTGAGCTAAATCTATTTGCATAAAACATCACAACAATTAATTAAATAGCAGAACCACCTCCAAAGGACAAAAAAATTTATTGTTATTGGGAGGGGAGGTATTAATAAATAAAAAAGCTCAACTTGAATTTAAAAATTAGTTCATAGTTTTGTTGAGGGTTATTGAGTTATTCTGAGTTTATTATACATATTTTAAACTACTGACACCACACACTTATATTCTTAGTTCTGGAAGGTGCTAGATAGAATTTGATTGTGTGAAAACCAAATCCCTTTGAGATAACCATTAACTTTATCAAATGTATGACCGTGACTTTTATTTCTAGTTAATGAGCATTGATAAAGATGTCTTTATTTAAATGATTTACTTTGATAACATTTAACATTCATGGGAAAAATAAAAAACAACACAAAAATAAATTTACAAAAATATATTACAAAAAAAAAAATGAAGTGGCTCAAAAGTTGTCAATTTCTTTACATTTTAATATGTAAAAAAATTATTGACAACTTTTGCGCCACGTTGTCTTCTCCTCCCAGCATCCGCTCTATTCCCCGTGTTGTATGGGGTGCCGTCCCTCCATCTAAAGGAGGAATGGTCGTCCCCATACAAACACCTGCGATGGAAGGCCCTCATAGATAGAGGGCCTGGATGCTGGGAGCGATACTTTCTGAATTCTTCCCATGACTTCGAGCCTGAAAAAAAAATTATATATAAATACAACTATGTACCAAGGTAATACTTACAAAAAATCTACTGTAAAAAAACAATAAAAGCAAATAATGTAATAAATTAAGTACAAGTAAGCACAACAACTTATTTATTTTACTCACTAATACTTGACTTATTACATTAACTAATTAAACTGGAAAGCACATTTGTAGCTATATTAAAAAACAAAAGGTACAATAAAAGCAATCAATCAATGTAATAAGTCAAGTAAAGGTGAATATAACAACTTACTTGTAACAGAAGAAGCAGCAGCTAGAGATAAATAAAAGAAAATTAAAAATGCAATAAAACCAATTAATCCATAAATTAAGTCAAGTATAAGTGAATAGAACAACTTACTTGTAACAGAAGAAGCAGCAGCTAGAGATAAATAAAAGAAAATTAAAAATGCAATAAAAACAATCAATCAATGTAATAAGTTAAGTAAAAGTGACTTACTTATAACAGAAGAAGCAGCTAGAGATAAATAAAAGAAAATTAAAAATGCAATAAAACCAATTAATCCATAAATTAAGTCAAGTATAAGTGAATAGAACAACTTACTTGTAACAGAAGAAGCAGCAGCTAGAGATAAATAAAAGAAAATTAAAAATGCAATAAAAACAATTAATCCATAAATTAAGTCAAGTATAAGTGAATAGAACAACTTACTTGTAACAGAAGAAGCAGCAGCTAGAGATAAATAAAAGAAAATTAAAAATGCAATAAAACCAATTAATCCATAAATTAAGTCAAGTATAAGTGAATAGAACAACTTACTTGTAACAGATGAAGCAGCAGCTAGAGATAAATAAAAGAAAGTTAAAAATGCAACAAAACCAATTAATCCATAAATTAAGTCAAGTATAAGTGAATAGAACAACTTACTTGTAACAGAAGAAGCAGCAGCTAGAGATAAATAAAAGAAAATTAAAAATGCAATAAAACCAAATAATCCATAAATTAAGTCAAGTATAAGTGAATAGAACAACTTACTTGTAACAGAAGAAGCAGCAGCTAGAGATAAATAAAAGAAAGTTAAAAATGCAACAAAACCAATTAATCCATAAATTAAGTCAAGTATAAGTGAATAGAACAACTTACTTGTAACAGAAGAAGCAGCAGCTAGAGATAAATAAAAGAAAATTAAAAATGCAATAAAAACAATCAATCCAATTTAAGTCAAGTATAAGTGAATAGAACAACTTACTTGTAACAGAAGAAGCAGCAGCTAGAGATAAATAAAAGAAAATTAAAAATGCAATAAAACCAATTAATCCATAAATTAAGTCAAGTATAAGTGAATAGAACAACTTACTTGTAACAGAAGAAGCAGCAGCTAGAGATAAATAAAAGAAAATTAAAAATGCAATAAAACCAATTAATCCATAAATTAAGTCAAGTATAAGTGAATAGAACAACTTACTTGTAACAGAAGAAGCAGCAGCTAGAGATAAATAAAAGAAAATTAAAAATGCAATAAAACCAATTAATCCATAAATTAAGTCAAGTATAAGTGAGTACAACAACATACGTTACTGAGGAAGTTGGATTTGTCACTATATAAGTGATTACATTATATTATTTATTAAAACTTTTATGAGACATAAAACATAATATAGTTACTTACAAATGTAGTTTAAAATGATATTTAAAAAAATTGACCAACAAGTACAAAGTCCAAAACTAATCTCAAATTGAAAAAACGCATTTAATATTAGATGTAAATAAATAATTAGGGTGTATAATAAACATAAAAGCAATTTTGCTCACCTATGGACTTTTGTAAATCTTCTAATTTTTCTAAATAGATGAACAAATTACTAAAGCCAACCTCACCTCAAACTGCACATGACTTACAACTTTGCCTAAGACTCCATGCTTAAAAATATCCTCTAAGAAAAATTTAAGTTTCATTTTAAATACCCGACAAACTTAATCAGGTCTGTCATTAGCAGTTTGGCCTGGGTTTAAATTTTCTACTATTTCTCTCCATTTTGGATTGCAGGTAAAAGTAATGAATAGATCTGGTTTACCATATTTCTTTATGACTGCCATCGCATCTTCAAAGTTTTCTTTTAATGCTCTTGGACTACCAACATATGAAGAAGGCAATATAACAACACGGCCTGGTCTTACATTAAGATCATTAGCACGATTAATTACATGTTCATGCAATGCATCATATTGCTCACTTCTAAGTTTGTTTTGGTTATTTCTAATAAAAGTAAGGCGCTGTCCCTCAACTTTGACATATGCATCAACAACATATTGCTGAAAAAGTTTCTTACCATAGAATATAGGACTAAAAGTTTGTCTAACAGCAAGCCTATAATTATAATACTGAGACAAAGTAACATGGTTTCTAACACGGGTTGCACGGTCAGGGTTGTGCTCTAGTTGATTGTGCCATCCAGCATCACCTCTCGGGAAGAATATTGGATATACCAAAGGATCCAAATTTGCAGACATAGACGAAATTGTTCTTAAAGGCTGACCTCGAGGGTATATAACAATTTCCCTGGATGCAGGTGGAGCACCATCATCTCCCACAAACACAATAGCAACTTCCTCATGGGAAGGAAGATTGTATCGACGTCTATCATGACCTTCAAGCAAAGACATTCTTACAACAGAGGTTGGTCTACCTTCTAAAGCTGCTTGGCGGATTTCTTCATCCTCTACTTCTGCCATGTTTTTAAATGCAAGAGCAAATGGGTTTTCTTGATTAATTAATGTTTGCAAGAGTTGCATTAACTCATGTATACAACCATCATTACCAGGTTGTTCCATTCTGAATGACACTGCTGCATTAGGATCATAGATATACAGCTGACAATATTTGGGCAGACAACCTTCTGCAGGCCTTAAATTTCCAACACGATGCAAAATTTGCCCACAGACCTTAAAACAGAAAGGGCCATTATTTGAGGGAGGAGCTATTTCGGCAGTGAAGGAAGCAAAAGATAAAGAGGAATTATAACTCCTTATGTGTTTAAAAAAATTTTGATTTACAGCATGATCAACATGGTTTCCTGTCATTAAACCAGTCAACAATGGCGGATAAAGAGAAAGAGGAGCTAATGCAACTTTTCCTGAATGGCAGCACAAAAAATGAGTTTCATTTAAAAACTTTTTTGCACTGCAATACTGACAATTATGGTTTAATTCTCCGAGGTAGTTACTCTCTATAGCAATATTATTTCTTGCTATGCGATGCATATTATACCTATTAAGTTCTCGCCTAGCCTGATTTCTTTCATTTTGATTACAATTTATTTCAGCTCGCCGGGGCTCATCTCTTTCAATTCGACGACGATTTATCTCAGCTCGCCGGGGCTCATCTCTTTCCATTCGACGACGATTTATCTCAGCTTGCCTGGGCTCATCTCTTTCATTTCGACGGCGGTTTATCTCAGCTCGCCTAGCCTGCTTTCTTTCATTTTGACGAAGTCTAATAATTTCATTTCTTAAATTATTAGACATAATTAGGCATCAAAGGAGTGTGTAAAAATGATGCCTAATATAATAAAAGTTGAAGTTTCTTTTTTAAACTTATCTAAAATAAAGTGTAAGCAAATAATACAGAGCATAATACTATAATCTATTATATTCTACCATATATAGCATTGTGTTAAGATAACATAGTTTTATTAAAAACTTAAACTAAAGTTATAAATTAATGTAATATTTTCAACTAAGTATTGTTTATATATTTATGGTAGTTGTTATCAATTATTGACAAAATATTATAAGTATTTAATCAAAAAAAACAAAAAAAACAAATGTAATTTAAAAAACAAATTTTTTACATATAAGAACTCATAAATAAAGCAAATTAAAAAAATTTAAGGCCTGTCAACTCAGCAGGTACTGCTAGCATGGAAGGATAAAATGTAATCATCCATCAACAAAACCCTTTCATTACTTTGAAAGGCATTAAACGCAAGATTTGCAATAAATAAATACAAAACTACTAAAAGAACCTCTATAAACAATCATATATTTGCTTCAAGTGAAGAAACTTGGAAATATTGAAACTTCTTTTACTATTTTATTTTGTTTTTAGATATTTAATATTCTAAAGAAAAAGGGACAATAATTTAAGGCAAAAAAATTAAAATGTCTATACATATAATATATGTATAGACATTTTAATTCTATATATTTTATTGTGTGTGTGTGTGTCTATATATATATATATATATATATATATATATATATATATATATATATATATATATATATATATATATATATATATATATATATATATATATATATATATATATATATATATATATATATATATATATATATATATATATATATATATACTATATATATATATATATATATATATATATATATATATATATATATATATATATATATATATATATATTGATGTACATACAAAACATTAAAATAATAATATAAAGAAAACATTCTCTATACAAAAAATCCTAAAAATTTACCAAAAGTTATTAAAACTTATGCTTCAACACGCTGTATACTTACTTTTATATATATAAAAAAAATTTGAGTTAAACATATTTAATGAAGAAAATCGAAACTCTTAATAATTTTAATGAGGAGGAGCTGTTAGTAAAGCCTGCTTTTTAACAAAATTTATTTATTGTCAAAAGCATACATTGTTAAGAACAGAGGATAACAACATTAAAACACATTTTTTAAACAATATTTTTTCAACACATTTTAGAAATACACTAATTACAAACAGAATTAATTTATGTGTTTTATTATGACAATACACCACTCTGCTGGCGAGGACAATATTTTTGCTCTCAACAAAGCCAGGTCACATTATAGCAAAGTACACCACTTGGCTAGCGAGGTCAACAATCTTGCTGTAAACTAAGCCCAGTCACAACAATTTGAAACCATGCAAACAACATAATTATCACTTACAAACTATAAACATATTACATATAACACACCACTAACATTGAAACATTTCATATATTTACACACTTACAAAATATAAACCCATATAACCTTAACACATATATACACAATAAAACACAATATAAATAACACACATATATAGATAAATATATAAATTAAGAAAAATATATAAATTTGAAACTTTACAAATACAACCTTATTTTTGTTTTTTGAAATACCTCGTAATAAATGTTTAACAACTTTCAAAAACAAACTATCAAACAATCTGGTTTTTTTATAACTTCTTTTAAATAAGGTATTAAACGATCTTGTTCTTTAACATGTAACATTGAGTTGACCGTGTGAGATGCAAGTGTTTTAAACACTAACTTTATCAAGAGTTTGACCTCTTGACCTTTGAAATGAGCAACGTCTTCTTGAGTCGTCTTTTAATTTAAAAATTAGAGATTAATTTTATAAATTAATAAATTTAAATACAATTGACAAAAGACTAAAATGCATGATTTAAATAAATCACCTGACTTTAAAAGTTACTTTACTAATTCAATAATAACATAATGTTCATCCTTTACTACAGAAGTTATCAAATAAAAATTGTTGATCTTATCACTAATTAAGCTGATGAAACAAAGTTTTTGATCTCATTACTGATTAAGCAGATACTGACAGATTATTAAGATTTGAAAGAGCCCCATTAGGCGAGTTCAGAAGTAAAGC
>NC_061166.1:51308722-51338722 GCF_022113875.1 Hydra vulgaris | reverse complement strand
TTCGAGATTGAAATTTCAAGAAACAGGTTTTTTTATATTTAGTTCCCATATATGTAAACCTTTTAAAATTTTTTTTATATTGGTGTTGTATCTTGTTATAAGTTAAATACTTCAATGCAAGTCTATATAGATGATTAAAAGGTGCAGTTATTTGTACTTGTTTTTTAGCATTGAAATGAAACAGTACAACATCATAATTCTTTGCAAGAGAAGCAAGTCTTGATATTAAAGTGCAAAAGGTTGCAGAATGTAAGTTTTTCAAAGAGTGTTATCTGGTTTAATTAAAACCATTACTGGAATTTATTGTTATGATGAACTGCCATCAAGTTGTAAGCCTATGGGTGGAACATGTATGTAAATAAATGTTGACTTTTTATTTTCGAAAAGATGTAATAGTTGGAATCCAAGTTGGAATATGTACTAGATTTCTATAGTATTTTTCGTTGTAGAAACATTAGTGTCACATGCAACAAATTTCGGTTTGGTCGATAAGTGGAAGATCATTTGAAGAGAGCTCCTAATAGAGAAGCATAACGATTATTTTATTACATTTTTATATGTTTATATTGTAAATGTATGATTTTTAATTTTTGTATGCTTATATTATAAATAAACAGAAAATTAAACTTTTAGAAATTTATTAACTTATCCAGACCTGGCTGTTGCACATAAAATTTTAATTTGTAGAAGATTTTTTTTCTGTAAAACATAAGTTATTTACTTAAATAACTTAATAATAATTTTTTAATAACATAAAAATAATTTTTAGGGTAATCGTTGAAAACGTCAAATCGCTTCATTTAGACATAATAAAAACCAATAAAAAGCGTTTTCGTCAGGCCCTTAAAAAACGTTCAAAAAACGTTTTTATAAATACGTCCGTACACCGCTTCACATTGACGTTTAAAAAACCAATAAAAAACGTTCATCAAACGTTTTAAGGAAAACGTCCGGTCACCGTTTCACATGAGCCTTTAAAAAACCATTATAAAACGTTTTTACGGGACCATTAAAAAACGTTCATAAAACGTTTTTAGAAAAACGTCCGGTCACCGTTTCATATGGACCTTTAAAAAACCATTGAAAAACGTTTTTACGGGACCATTAAAAAACGTTTGCAAAACGTTTTTGCGCCCACTAGGCAGCTACGTAACAGGAAGTTTAGTGGGTTTTTTTTACTTTCTTGATGCCATTTTTTTTATTACAACAAAATTTTAAAATGGCTAATAAGTTAATGTAAATAATTGACAAGGATTAAAAAATATTAAAAAATGATGGAAAAAACTAAGTTTTCCTTGCAAGCAGTCAACTACGCGACGTTATATTTTAAGAAACTAATTTGTTTTTATCGCGCGAAATATTGAAAAAACTAAATGTTGATGCTTTAAAATAATAAACCAGCTTCGCGGTCGACCCATTTAAAATCAATTACTCAAATTTCGGATAGCTACAACCCAGCCGGCATTATTCAACGTTGCCCAACTATGTCACAGTGTTAAATCAAGGTTACGGTTGAAACATTGTTTTTTTAACATTATTTCAATGTTAAATCAACGTTTTTTTTTTGTTTTTTTTTTTTATATAATATATATTTGCTGTTTATATAACAAGAAATATAATTACAAAGAAACGTTTACATACAAAAAAAAGTGAATTTATAATAAACAGGCAGGGGCTCAAAGAAGATACGGATGACTAAAGTCACCACAATCTTTTCATAGAGCCCCTAGGTGGGCTTTACAAGTTAAAAAAAAATAGTATCTCCAATATAATAAAAAGGTTAAAGCTTGCATAAATATTTCCATTAAATAAAGTAAATAACATCATATATTTCCATTAAATAAAGTAAATAACATCATAAAACTATATGATGTTATTTACTTTAAATAAAGTAAATAACATCATAAAACTATATGATGTTATTTACTTTATTTAATGGAAATATATGATGTTATTTACTTTATTTAATGGAAATATTTATGCAAGCTTTAACCTTTTTATTATATTGGAGATACTATTTTTTTTTAATCAATATTCATTAAAATATATTGGCAACTCTGTTAAGTATCAAAATAAGAGCCAATTAACAAGTAAAAAAACTAAGAATAATGGAACTCGTTTTTCAATTCGAAAAATCAAGAAAACTATTTATCTAATTAAAAAATTTCATTTTTTATTATAAAATCAAAGGAATTTAATGATTTTAAAGTATTTAAATTTTTTGTTTTTTGAAAAGTGTTCCATAGTTTTGGTCCACGGTATTATATTCCATATTCAGAATACTTACTATTACTAATTCTTGGTAATTTTTTAGTATTCCATTGGTTTATTCTAAGGGAATACTTTTTGTTTACATTTAAAATATCTATTCTAGTCGGCAGTTGATCAACTAAAGTTAATAACACAAAGGTTCAGGTTAAGTTTGTTCCTGTGCAACCCGAAATCGTATTTAACTATAATCTTAAATATAATCCTAAACTAAATATTTAAAAATAAATATAAATATTTAAAAAAAATCGTTACTTAGTATTGCTGGTTTTACTTTCTCAATAATAAAATGTTCGTGTTTTTTTGTTTTTACATATTGCTTTTCATTCCCACTTTTAAATAGTATCCTACTTTTATTTGCACTTAAAAGCATTTTTTGTGACTCTCTATTGTTTTCTATTAATTTTTACATTATAATTTTAAAAACTATTTTAAAAGAAATCACTTTCGCTATTTTTAAAATATGAGGTAAAACTAAAATGTTTACTGTAGAATTTCGCAATATACATTTATGTTAATTTACAACTGTCATTTTTTTTTTCTATTTATAACTTTTAAACAGGTAACAAAACTTTTTTATAAAGCTATAACAAAAGAAAAATGCAAACAAAGTAAATAAATTAAATAATAAAAAAAGTAATAAAACATTAATAACTAATAAAACAAAAAAACAAGAAGATTTTTTTTTTGTAAAGTATGCGTTAGAAAAAAAATATTTTTAGAGTATTTTTTTCATAAAATTGTTTTCAATTTAAAAAACGATTAAGAAAAGTTACGGATACACATCAACTTTAAAAAAAAGTATAGACTATAATGAACACATTAAAAAGAAAAATTAATAAATTAAGATTACCTTGTGCTCAAAGCCTCGTTACTTGGGTAATGTTTCGGCCATTGTTTGGGGTGTTTTGACGCTTGAGCACAATAAAAAACTCAAACTTTTTTTGATTTTGATTTTTTTTTTTTGTAATCTTAATTTTTTTATATTTGCTCAAAGTTTAGCTTGTCGCGTTTTCAAAATTTTCAAAGTTTTCAAATTTTTTGAACACCCCTACTCCACATTCACCCTTAGATACTTCTGATAACGGTTTGATCTCTCTTAAATTATTATCTCATTCTTATTCAGCATCAAATTTCCCTAATCATGTTATTATGCTAACTGGGACTCTTTCCGTGATTTTTTTTGTGACGACCCTTGGAATGAAATCTTACGACCAATGCGCTTTTTATTTAACTTCTTGGATTCAGCTTGGCTTGTAATCTTTTCTCAATGATTCCAAATCAAACCTCGATTTTTACTCTGGTTTTCTTCTCATTGTGCTGTTGCGATTTACCACTACTTACATATCTATTACCAAAACAATTTTCCAGAAACCAGACAGTCTGTTTACTTTTGCTAGAAAACATTAATAAAAGGTTTTGTTTAACTCCAAAGCCAACTAGGGAAAAAAAATTCTAGGGAAAACTCAAGACTTTTGGAGAATCTTTAACAGTGTCTATAATAAGAGTAAATCTGTTAATTCACCTCTCTTGCATAGTTCAAAGTTTGTTACCTAAAGACTGAACTGTTTGTTTAGGACTTTTTATAAAACTCATCTGTTGTTTTGCTTAGGAACGTGAAATCAGGATTTAAATTTTTATTCAAAAATATTGACAAATGACATTCGCAACTAAAACACTCTAAAAATGTCGTTGTGTCATCAGCATTGCCACAGACCTCCGAGGGATGGTCCCTTAACGATGACCTCATGCCAATATGCCCATAGAATTGATTCCTTTGTTAATCCTTAGGAACTATATTTACGTTTTGAACTATATTTTCTGAATTTTTTTTTAAGCAGAATATGATTACTTAAGAGCTATTTGAAAATCCATTGCTTAAATTTTTTATTGCTAAGAATTTAAAGAAAACGTTTTTATATATTGCTAAGAATTTAGAGAAAACTTTTTTATATATTGCTAAGAATTTAGAGAAAACTTTTATTTTCATGGCTAAGAGTTTAGAGAAAACTTTTTAATATATTGCTAAGAATTTAGAGAAAACGTTTTTATATGTTGCTAAGAATTTAGAGAAAACTTTTTTATATATTGCTAAGAATTTAGAGAAAACTTTTTTATATTTTGCTAAGAATTTAGAGAAAACCTGAAGGGGAAAACAAATTTCCGAAACTGTTTCGCTCACTCGGAATCCTGTTTCAGAATTTTATGATTTTTGAAAAAAGTATTTACGTTTAGTTTTATCCTTTTTTGAGACCAAATTTTAGCAAGGCAAGAAGCTGCACAAAACTGTTTTAGTTAATATCAGTTTTAACCCATAAGCTTTCCCCCCCAAAAAAAAAAAAGGGTTACGGTCACGGTTGACTAATTCGTATAGTTTAAAAATACAAAATTCATTCAGCTTCGTCAATTTAAAAAAGGAGTTATTTCTAACAGCAAAACCTTACAATCTTCAAATTTCAAAATGTTCCGGAAAATATTTGTTAAAAACTATGACGGGAATCCTGCACCACAAGCAGTAGAGAGGTATACAGTAGCTGTATATAGAAGCTGTAACTTTATACAGAATGTTAAGCAATAGATTGACATATTTGTTGGCTATATCAAGTATAATGTATTTAGCGGAATCAAAAGTTAAAATTGATAAAAAGTGGATGGAAAATAATTCAGCTCTATCTTTATGTGAGTTATTAAAATGTAAACCACTAAAACCAGATAGAATAACAGCCCTTGTTAAAAAAACTATTAAAGAATCAAAACAATATTTTGAATTTGTAACCAAGAAAAAAACTATTTTTTACAAAAACATACTTCAATTAATGAAAAACTAAACATTGTTTTTGTTTGATATTGGACTGAACATGTCTTGCTTTCAGCTACCAAATAAAAATATAAAAAATTTCTGTTCATGAAATAAAAATTTAGCCTGTAACTTTTTTCAAATTTGTGCCTACTATATGGAACCCTAAAAGACATGAATCTGTACCTGCCGTGAACTCCTGAATAATCTGCGGCATTCGTTAGAGACCCTGATATATCTTACAATATTCTTTGAATTAATCAAACTTAAGGACAATGTTACATACTATTAATAATTGATGTAAAATTATGAAAATAATTCTATAAAAATTATGATATAACACAAATAAGGTTTAAATTACAATTTCTGTATATAAAGGATATGAAGAAACAATGACAATACTTTTATGAATTATTACTGCTCAGTAATATTCAATGTTGTGATAAAAACGTTATGTTTACAAATAAGTTGTGATGATTGTTTAACTAGTTTTTCGACTTAAGAGAACTTCAATATTTGAGAAAATTATGAAAAGTATAAAAAAAAGAAATAGAACCAAAATTATGATTTCAAAAATGTAAATATAAAAACAAATACAAATATATATACATATATATACACATATATATATATATATATATATATATATATATATATATATATATATATATATATATATATATATATATATATATATATATATATATATATATATATATATTTATGTACATATGTATATATATATATATATATATATCTATACATATTTATATATATATATATATATATATATATATATATATATATATATATATATATATATATATATATATATATATATATATATATATATATATATATATATATATATATATATATATATATATGTACATATGTATATATATATATATTCAATTCAAAAATTTTAAATAGTTCATTTCAACATGAAAATGGTTTTCACCGATTTCATAAATAACTTTGAATGAATTTATTATTTTTATTGGTTATAAAGGTTATGATATTAGTAATTTCACTTATTGTAAATATATTGTTGAATATGTCTTTTGGTGCATATGTGTAGATATCGCATTTTGGAGGTATTAAATTATCATAACAAATTATTATTTTTCTGAAGAATATTTTTTATGTAAATATTTCCAGATTTGTGCAAAACTTTGTAAAAATCGGCAACAAACGGCGCACAAAAGTTGGAACATAAATCGGAAAAAACAAATTTGTTGGTTGCGTCGAGAATTGTATCGATATTAATTATTTTGCTTACCGATAAGGAAATATAAATCGCATTGTCTGCTAAGCAGACAGCATTATATGGCAGCAAAGTAGCATATAATTTGCACAAGCTGTTTAAAGATTTTTCTCTATATTTTATGAAAGAAAAGCTACTTTTTTAAATATTTGTTTTGAGCTGACATAAAAAAACTACTTGGTTTAGTGTCTTGCAATTGAACTATCACAAAACTTTCGTTTAGAAAGAAACTTTTTCAGCAAACAATTTTCTTCTTGCAATAAAACATATATATATATATATATATATATATATATATATATATATATATATATATATATATATATATACATATATATATGTACATATGTATATGTATATACATATATATATATATATATATATATATATATATATATATATATATATATATATATATATATATATATATATATATATATATATATATATATATATATATATATATATATATATATATTCAATTCAAAGCAGGAATGTTTTGAGGAAAATCTTCGCTTCGATGAATATTTTCAGAAGTAGTTGTACTAACTAAATTTATGGCAGAATTGCAATAGGCACAACAACCAACTTTTTCCATCATATCACTTCCCGCTAAGCCATTATAATTTTTTTTTTTATGTAATACAAAAATTTTAAATAGTTCATTTCAACATGAAAACGGTTTTCACCGATTTCATAAATAACTTAGAATGAATTTATTATTTTTATTGGTTATAAAGATTATGATATTAGTAATTTCAGTTATTGTAAATGTGTTGTTGAATATGTCTTTTGGTGCATATGTGTAGATATCGCATTTTGGAGGTATTAATTTATCATAACAAATTATTATTTTTCTGAAGAATATTTTTTATGCAAATATTTCCAGATTTGTGCAAAACTTTGTAAAAATCGGCTACAAACGGCGCACAAAAGTTGGAACATAAATCGGAATAAACAAATTTGTTGATTGCGTCGAGAATTGCATCGATATTAATTATTTTGCTTACCGATAAGCAAATATAAATCGCATTGTCTGCTAAGCAGACAGCATTATATGGCAGCGTAGTGGCATATAATTTGCACAAGCTGTTTAAAGATTTTTCTCCATATTTTATGAAAGAAAAGCTACTTTTTTAAATATTTGTTCTGAGCTGACATAAAAAAACTACTTGGTTTAGTGTCTTGCAATTGAACTATCTCAAAACTTTCATTTAGAAAGAAACTTTTTCAGCAAACAATTTTCTTTATGCAATAAAACATATATATATATATATATATATATATATATATATATATATATATATATATATATATATATATATATATATATATATATATATATATATATATATATATATATATATATATATATACATATATATGTACATATGTAGCTAAGCCATTATAATTTTTTTTTTTTTTATGTAATACAAAAATTTCAAATAGTTTATTTCAACAAGAAAATGGTTTTCACCGATTTTATAAATTACTTTGAATGAATTTATTATTTTTATTGGTTATAAAGGTTATGATATTAGTAATTTCAGTTATTGTAAATGTGTTGTTGAATATGTCTTTTGGTGCATATGTGTAGATATCGCATTTTGGAGGTATTAATTTATCATAACAAATTATTATTTTTCTGAAGAATATTTTTTATGCAAATATTTCCAGATTTGTGCAAAACTTTGTAAAAATCGGCTACAAACGGCGCACAAAAGTTGGAACATAAATCGGAATAAACAAATTTGTTGATTGCGTCGAGAATTGCATCGATATTAATTATTTTGCTTACCGATAAGCAAATATAAATCGCATTGTCTGCTAAGCAGACAGCATTATATGGCAGCGTAGTGGCATATAATTTGCACAAGCTGTTTAAAGATTTTTCTCCATATTTTATGAAAGAAAAGCTACTTTTTTAAATATTTGTTCTGAGCTGACATAAAAAAACTACTTGGTTTAGTGTCTTGCAATTGAACTATCTCAAAACTTTCATTTAGAAAGAAACTTTTTCAGCAAACAATTTTCTTTATGCAATAAAACATATATATATATATATATATATATATATATATATATATATATATATATATATATATATATATATATATATATATATATATATATATATATATATATATATATATATACATATATATGTACATATGTAGCTAAGCCATTATAATTTTTTTTTTTTTTATGTAATACAAAAATTTCAAATAGTTTATTTCAACAAGAAAATGGTTTTCACCGATTTTATAAATTACTTTGAATGAATTTATTATTTTTATTGGTTATAAAGGTTATGATATTAGTAATTTCACTTATTGTAAATGTATTGTTGAATATGTCTTTTGGTGCATATGTGTAGATATTGCGTTTTGGAGGTATTAATTTATCATAAGAGGTTATTATTTTTCTGAAGAATATTTTTTATGTAAATATTTCCAGATTTGTGCAAAACTTTGTAAAAATCGGCAATAATTGGCGCACAAAAGTTGGAACATAAATCGGAATAAACAAATTTGTTGGTTGCTTCGAGAATTGCATCGATATTAATTATTTTGCTTACCGATAATGAAATATAAATCGCATTGTCTGCTAAGCAGACAGCATTATATGGCAGCGAAGTGGCATATAATTTGCACAAGCTGTCTCAAGATTTTTCTCCATATTTTATGAAAGGAAAGCTACTTTTTTAAATATTTGTTCTTGGCTGACATAAAAAAACTACTTGGTTTAGTGTCTTGCAGTTGAACTATCACAAAACTTTCATTTAGAAAGAAACTTTTTCAGCAAACTATTTTTTTCTTGCAATAAAACATTAATCTTTAACTATTTTTTAAAGTTAATAATTTTCAAATATTGTGTTATTGCCCTATATAGACTAATACGTAGATCTAATGTTTTCTTTATAAAAAAATTGATAATTTTCTGGACAATTAAAGGCAGTTGTTAAAAACAAACTTCTTTGCATGCAATTTTAAAGGTGGGAATAATTATATTTGAAAAATCATAATTACTATATTATTATTGTTTTGGAATTCAATGGACGTCTTCACAGTTACGATAATTTCATGCGCGCGCATATTTAAAAATTCGTCATGGTATTTTATGCGCAGAATAGCATGAAAACAAGTAATTACTCGTATAAATTAAGTTACCATGAAAAATACAGTTGTTTACTTGAGATTTTTTTAATTTTTTTTTCAAAAAGGCATTGATTTAGTTTAATATAAGTTTATTTTACCCATTTCAAGTTTAAAATCTATACTGGTTATATGTTTTTTTTATATAACATTATAAAAAAAAAACAAATTTGTACGTTGATTGTAAAAGTATTTAATATTTATTAATAAAAATGAGCTTTTGGGAAAAAAGATTTTTAATTAGTAATTTATATATATATATATATATATATATATATATATATATATATATATATATATATATATATATATATATATATATATATATATATATATATATATATATATATATATATATATATATATATGTATATGTATATTTATATATTTATATATATAATAATAATAATAATAATAATGTAAACTGTGACAACTGATGAAATCAATTGTGGAGCACAACAACATAAGATGTTGTGCTATAACAGCTATAAATGTTTTATAATAGCATTGTTTACTTTTCAATGTATATAGATATTATTTAGTATTTAATAAATAATTTTTGCAGTAGTCTGATTTATCATGTTTATTTTTGAATTGGTCAATTGTCATTGATTCGATAATATATGGTGGTAAACTATTCCAAGCATTTACGACTCTACAGGAAAAGAAATTATATCTATAATTGCTCTTACAATATGCCTTTGTTAACTTTTGGTTATGACTACAAAAATTGTAAGATTTTAATTGAACTTGAGATGTCGAGTCGTTTATCCAATTTATTTTCTCATAACCGTTTTGTATTTTATATTGAAAAATAAGATCTTCGTCTTACAAAAGTTGTATATAATTTTTTTGTCATATTGGAGTTGGAATATTTAAAAGTTCATTTTATAAGAGCAAGCATTTGATTTGATTTACCAACATCTTTATCAATATGACTGGTCTATTTTAAATTAGATTGCATCATTACTCCTAAATCACGTTCTACTTTTGATGCTGCTAATATATTATTCTGTTGAGTTTCAGCGTCGAACATTGAATAAGTTATACAAAGATTTTTAAAACCAATGTGCATAATTTTACACTTTTCATAGTTAAATTTCATTAAACATAGTGACAACCATTTCATAATATTATCAATATCTAGTTGTAATTTGTTTACACGGATATCTTCATCTGATTTAAAAATATTTATAATTTTGCTATCATCTGCATACAATTTAATATTATTTTTTAATGTGTCTGGCAAATCGTTTATAAAAATAAGAAACAGAAGAGGCCCAAGGGCAGAACCTTGTGGAACTCCACTCTCAAGTGTTAGCCATTTTGATACACAATCCCCTAAAATTACTCGTTGCATTCTATTATGTAAACAGGCTTCTAGTCATTTTAGAATTACTCCAACTATACCATATGATATTAACTTTGACATCAATCGCATATGAGGTACTTTATCAAAAGCTTTTGAGAAATCTGTATACAACACATCAACACACCAGCCATTCTCAATAGCATCAAGTAAAATATCTTGTGTTTCTAGTAGATTAGTAGTACAGCTTTTGTTCTTTTGAAAACCATGTTGGTTACTATTTAATAAATTGTTTGCTAACATGTAATCGATTATTTTGTTACCTAAGATTGACTCTAGAATTTTGCAGGGTATTGACGTTAATGAAATTGGTCTATAGTTTGCAGGATCATTTTTGTCTCCATTCTTGTGTAGTGGTGTTACATTAGCCATTTTCCGTATGAGTAGAATTTGTTCTTCTTGTAAGGATCTTTTGAATAGTAACTCTAAAGGTTTGCAAAAACTATTTTGACATTTTCTCAACACATATGAACATACACCATCTGCTCCTAATGCTTTATTGACATTTAGTTCACTTAGTTTAATTCTAACGATGCCTTGAGTTTTTATTGAGTCTATATCTAATTCTAAAGTCTTGCTTGTTTTTAATGCAATATTAGGAAAATTTGTTGGATCTTCTATAACAAATACTGAGTGAAAGTTTTCAATGAGGATATTAGCAATATCATCACGATTTGTTTGTAAAGAACCATTATTATCTGTTATTATATTAATGCCTAATTTTATTTTTCTGTTTGAATTAACATATGCATAAAACAGTTTTGGATTTTCTTTCGATGAGTCAGCTATTTTTTTTTCATAATTTATTCTTCTTGTTTTAATAAGATTTTTTATTGTTTTATTGATTAAAATATATTGAACTTTTAGCTGGTCTCATTTAAAACCATTAGATAATAGTTTGTGCCATAAACTTGTTTTGTTTCTTATTGCTTTTTTTGCTTCTCTATCAATCCAAGGTTTGGGCTGTGATTGTTTATTGAAGTATATATTTTCTTTAGGAATATATTTGTTGCATAATTTATCATAGATATTTAAGAATATTTCATAGCACTCATTAATACTATTTTTTCCAAAAAGACTTTTCCCAATCATTTTCATTGATAGCTTTATTTATGACTGTGTAATTACCAAGTTTATAGTTAAATCCAGATTTCCCTTAGTTTGACATTTTCTTTTTAGTAGTGTTTTTTAAAAAATATTTCCAGCTAAGTATTTGGTATCCATTTCTAGTGTTGCCTAGAGTTGGGTTATGATGCATTTTATTTATACGTTCAGGTGTTTCTGTTAAAATTAAATCTGAGATATTACCATTAATTAAATCTGCATTATATGTAGGTGGCATAACTGCTTGATGTAAGTAGTCGTCATTTATATATTCAACAAATTTGGTGGAGTATTTATCATATTTTTTCATAGTTTGAACGTTATTTTTTTTCCATATTATATTTGGGTAATTAAAATCTCCTGAAATAAGTAAACCAGAGTACCTGTTATGATCAATTTTATTTTCAGCTGCTTCTATTATTTCACAGATATAGTTATTTGTTTCTTCAGATGCATCAGGTGGTCGGTAAATACAACCAAGTAAAATTTGTTCATCTTTTATACTTAAAATACACCAAGTATGTTCAATGTTGATATTTTTAGTGAAACTATCATTGGGTGAGTAAACTAAAAGACCTTCTTTTACATAGATAGCAACACCACCTCCATGTGCTTTAACTGAACTCCTATTTGATCTATTATTATGGATTATTTGATAACCATTTACATGTGTAACTGAGTTTTCATTAAATCAAGTTTCTGTTCATGTAGATACCAGGTTTAAAGGTTGCAATATCTAATAGGAACAAGTCAAATTTATTTTTAATGATGTAGCATTTGTGTATCTACAACTTGGACAATTTTTAGTTATATCTATACTAATAGTTGATACATAAGGTACCTTTCTGCTTCAGTCATATCAACGTTAAAGTAAATAACATTAATTTTTTCCTTGTTATTGTATGCATTTTTTAACATTAAATTTCTATAGGCTTTACTTTCTAATTCAAGAATTATTGGAGCTGATTTACCTTCGGTTTTAGATCTTAGAGGTGTCAATTTTTTTTATTTTTATAGCTTCTGTATTAATTTTAGACATAATTGTTTTTATTTCATTTTGGTCAAACTTTTTTTTTTTCTAAAATGTCTTCATTATTACATCGATACTTTTGTTATTAATAAAAATAAAGAAATCTCACGTAAACAACTGTTTCTTTCAAGAATGCTTTTATAATATATTTGTTTATTTACTTTCTTTTGTGAGATTCTGCGCACAAAGAACAATGATGTATTGTCAAATGTTCGCGCGCACTAAATTATTGGAACTGTGTAGAGTAGGATGAATCGATTTTCATAGCAAAAAAAAAAAACTTTTAAATTAATATTCCTGGAAAATTAATCGATGTCTATTAATTATAAGATGAAAGTAAAAAAATATTTTTTGATTTTGAAGAGATCTTGAGGTTCCTCTTTGGATTCTAAATCCTTGACGGATCCTAATATTTTGGAATTTTTTTTTTTTCAAACTATATCAACCTTGGACTCAAAAAAAGCAGAAAAAAATGCTTGTTTTAAATTTAAAAAATAAAATTTTTAGTAAAAAAGTATTTGCAAAAGTATACCTTATAACCCCCGTTTTGATAAAGACTAGGGTTTTTTATTAAAAAAAACGAATTTATTGTTTCTCTTTAGTTTTAAATTAAAATAAATATTATATTCAAAATAAGCGTACTATTTTGCTTCTTTTGAGTACCAGGTTGATATAGTTTTGAAGAAAAAAAATTTGAACAATATTCCCAGACAGCAAGCATACATTGGAACAACGTTGAGCTAATGCATGGTGATGCATTGGCCCAACGTTGATATTTTATATTGGCCCAATACAGATTTGATCATTGGTTAGGCATTGGCCCAACGTTATGTACATCATTGGCCCAATATTGTATACGAAATTGGCCCAATGTTGTATATGACTTTAAGCCAATGTATAAAATGTTGGGCCAATGTATTTTGCAGCATTGGCCCAATATTGTATAAAACATTACGCCAATGTTGTATACAACGTTGAGACATTGTTATTATACAATTATATTATATTTCCAACGGCGAGTGCATCGAGTCAACGTTGCTATCAGAGTAGCTCTTCACTAAATGTACAACAATGGATGTTGTATCACTACAATGTTTTACTCAACATTGAGTTATTGATCTGAATAGATGATTTTTATCATCACTATGAAACTTACAGACAAATAAAAACGAAATTGTATGATATAACTAGAAGATTTTATTACATAACTACTCCGTTACATAAAGCAAAGCATAACAAAAAATTTTTTAATAGAACAATTTTCTAAAAAGTTCATTGAGTAGTTTCGACGGTGCTACTTTTTATCAAATCGTGTTTTGCTATTGATCTGAGATGCCCACGACTATACGCTTTTCTTCCTCCATCCCTATCACATGCCTGCCTGAGCCATACTTTAATTAGATCTTCTAATTCTGAATCTTTAGCTGTAAAAACATTTATTTGTCTTCACAGCTTCTGCAAAAGAATCATAACTTTGTTTAATTAAGCACAAAAAAAAAAAAATAACAATAAATTGAAAGTAACTGTATAGTGCACAAATTTATGCAAATAATTTTTCTGAACCACTTACCAATAACAACAAGCATAATCGTCATTTTTCCAATTCCGACTTTTTTTCCTCTTCCGACAGTTTAGCTTCAAAGTTAGACTATTAGTTAAAAGTGTTCTTAGTATGCGGCGTATTGAATTTCCTTCATCTTTTCCCCCAATTCGTCCCAAATAATCAACCTGCAAAAAGTAATAAAGTATAAGCTAGTTATATATAGCTACTTTTAGTCGGATTTAATCAATAATAATCCGCTATCTAAAAATCATTAAAAATTCAATACACTTTTAAAATGTTATGTTTAGAGTACATATATGTATAAATATTATAATCCTTAAATAATCTATATAATTTATACATTTTTGTGTAAAAGCCCTTATTTTTACAAACTCATTTTTATATAAAAATGAATAAAAGAAATTATACGAAATGCATCAAGGTAATATACTTACCATATGTTTAAATATTTTCTTGTCTTTTAACTTTTCTTCTAAAGCTATTAAATTTTCTACTGTGTCTAGTGGCAAAGACACTCCATCAGGCACTCCATCACTGATTGGCATATCAATGTTGCCCTTTTGAATCATACTTAAAATCAAATTTGTTGAGTGTTGCAACTCACCAATGCCTGTATATCTTTAGGTGATGCAATGACATCTGGAAATAATAAATTTAATAAATATTCTTAAAAAACTATACAAAAGATTATAGATCACATCAAAGGAAAAACCGGGCAATGTCAGGTTTTTCTTATTTTGATAAAATCTATTTTTGAAATTTTAAATGCTCCTTTGAGCCTTATTTAATTAGTGTTGAAAAGCCACTTTTAAAAGGATTGGAATTTTTTTCTCCTTGTTTTATTATCACTTTATAAATTACAAATTTATGAATTACAACATACTAGTTTGAAAAATGGTAACAACTCAAAAGTTAAAAAAATGTGACACCCCTGTTTTTTCCACAGAGGTCTTTATTATAAACTTTTGCTATTAAGGCAAAAAATTCAAGACTGAGGGCAACATTTAAATAAATAAATTTATATACTTCCTGATAGATTCATAATTATCTTATCAATTATTGAATTTGATGGTGTGCATTCAATTTCTGCAACTGATGGAAAACAATTCTCATTATCATTTGCTAAACGAGATACAGACTGCACTGCAAAACAAAATTGACGAAGTAAAATAATGTTACTATGTAACCTTTCCCCAATGTTTGTAAGTAGTTTTTATTTTAACAATGTTATTTTATTAGTTAACCAAAATAGATAAAAGTAGCATCTATAAAAATATCAATTTAAATAAAAACATATTTAAAAAATAATAGTGAACTTTAGTAATGAACTATTAAGAATTGTGAACAATTACAATTATGAACAATTTCAAAAGTTTTTAAAATACATAAATTTTCTAAATTTGTTCTAAATTAAACAACAATTCTCAATTATAAAATTATAAAAACTAAAGCTGTGAATAAAGATCATCAGCGCAAAGCGTTCAGCTGTACAATAAAATAGCGATCTTTCTTGAAACCAAAGCAAGTTTCCGTACAAATTCAAATAAAAAGAAAAAATTAATTTAAACTTATTATTTAAAAAATGTCGACTCGGAGCATTTAACTTTTGCAGTAAGTTTGGAGGTATACGTAAATCCCAAGATTTCTTATTAATTTTTTTATTTTTAGAAGGTATTGTAGGTAAATCAATACTAAATTTGTCTGAAAAATAATCTTTACCAAGGTATATACTTTTTTTTGTCTTTTTAAACTTTTTTTAGGATAGTCAATTTCACTTTTATCTTTTTCAGACTCCAGAGCAGAAGTTTCACCCTCTGCTCGAACTAAGTTTAATCTCGCAAGTTGTAATGCATTAATAACTAAGTTGCAACAAAGATAAATTTAAATTTCATCCAAAAAATAATGTTATTTTAGGGTGTTCATAGGTAATGAAATTTATATCGTTTTTTTATCAACTCGTGACTTTATTAGGCTATTGGTAGTCAAAACAAGCATATATATATATATATATATATATATATATATATATATATATATATATATATATATATATATATATATATATATATATATATATATATATATATATATATATATATATATATATATATATATATATATATATATATATATATATATATATATATATATATGTATGTATATATAATGCGGTAGTGGTGTAGTGGTAAAACACTCGCTTTATAAGCGAGAGATTCCGCGTTCGATCACCACCACGTTCCTGGTAGTACCTTGCTCAACTTGTTTCTCCGCGCAGCGGCCTTGTTCGTCAAAGTTCGTATTTCGGAGTTATAGAGTTGAGAGAGGGTTATAACCACTATTAAGTAGCCTCCTCGTCTGTAGTGGCCTTCTCGGCCTTGAGGAGGTGAATAACAAAAAAATATATATGTATATATATTTTATAATGTATATATATATCTATATATCTATATATATATATATATATATATATATATATATATCTATATATATATATATATCTATATATATATATATATATATATATATATATATATATATATATATATATATATATATATATATATATATATATATATATATATATATATATATATATATATATATATATATATATATATATATATATATATATATATATATTGTTCAAAAACTTGAAATGTTTTCACAGATAATTGTAAAATTAGTGATCACTGAAATAAACTAACTAAAACATATGCATATCATATATTTACATCAGGACATTAGCCAGGAACATATTTTATCTGCGTTTTTGCAATAATCTATCTGCGTTTTTGCAATAATGAGAAATTTTGTTATTGTACTAAAACAAATTTTAATTTTTTATTGAAATTGTTCTATTATTCTAATGTTTTAATTTTAATAAAGCTTACCATATCTATGAAGTAATTTTATATTAGGAACTATATCCCAAGTCTTTTCTGGTTTCTCACGTTCCTCTACTGCTTTTCCAAGTTTTCTTACACGAAGTTTAGGCCAGAAGCAGCTGTCATTTTTATAGAGCCAATTAGTTGGCTTAACTGCCACTGTATTTTCATCCAAAAAATGTACTATAGGAAACATGCTTTTTGAAAATCAAATTTTTAGAGGAAAAGAGTCATTAAAAAAAAAAAAAATTATATTCTATTATTTCGAAAATTTTTCTTTAAATGCAAATAAACTGAACATTATTTTAATATTATAGTACTATCTAATCATCTCGAATATAATAGATCAAATACTTAATATATAAAAAATATAACATACTAAAAATAACAAATTGCAAATATAAAACACTAAAAATATAATGAAGTTAAACATGTTAATTAGAAATAATGTAATAAAAATCTTTACACAAAACAAGATAGCTAAATTTTCAAAGAAGTAGAACTAACTTATATTTAAAATCTGTGAAATGTGCATTACATATATTACTATTTTAACAAACATGCATACATCTTATCTTTACCATTATAATATAAGATTACTATAAATATAAAAATTTATAATGAAATATTCAAAATTATTCAAATTTAAACTCCATAAACTTAGTGACACATTTTGAACTGCAATTTAATATAGATGGAACACAGTAATTTAGTGACACATCCAACTTTTAAAGGTTTTAACGGACAGGAATCCATATGATGATCTTTATGAATCATGTCATCAAATGAAAGATCAGTCCGTAACACAGCATCGGTTTCTGGAAATATTACTTTGTTTGTATATTCTCCCTTTTGAACACACTTTTCACAGGCATAATAACCAGAGTGATACTTTATACCTTTAACAAATGCTCGAGTATCACAAACAAAAGAATGAACTTAAACAGCATATGTATTACAATTGATTTCAATTCCATCTTTTTGTAACTTTATCATTTCTTCAACAAAATCTTTCAAAAACTCTAATACATTACCAGGCTTTTCTTTCCCATAATAAAGGCCAATTACAAAGGGTTTTTTTACAGAGACATTTTTAATCATGCCAAGTATATGGCCAAAAAGTGCTTGATGAGCTTTCAAATAATGGTAACCCATCTATATTAAATTGCAGTTTAAAACAAAATAAATTATTATTTAAAAAACTATTCTCACAAATTTGCCGCAAACCACTCTCAATGCCTATCTGATAGTATTCCCCACCACATACTAATGTCTTAATATTATATTTAAGTGGAGTTTTGAGTAAAGTGCGAGAGTCAACTGGTAATGAAGGAAAATATGGTTTTAAAATACTTAACAAAGCAGAAACAGCAACATAAGAAACTTGGTATTGCACTGCCCAGTAGGAAAGCGAGTCTTTGATAGATATCTCGTCATTATCTGCAATTGAATAGCTAGTGTCTGAGTCATAGTTCCTAATTTTAATGAAATGATCGTATTTGTCTTTGTAATTTTTTGTGGAGAAATCTAAGTTTTCATTATTGAAACTATCAACAAGGAAATTACTAATAATCGGTAATGTAATGTTTTCTACCAAATTTTGATCACACATATAATTTATAAAAACATTTGATGAATTGCTAGATATGGCACAAACAATATTTTTAGAGCCTTTCACATTTGCTTCTTCATATTTATAAACATTGTTATAATCATGTAAATAACTTTGTGTTATTTTTTTGATTTTTCAATGAACTGTTGAATACAAAGAATATTTTTTATATTTTTTCATTTTTTTTCTTCAAAAAAAACATATAACTACACATAAAATAATTTAAGTATTTATTTTAAAGATTTTATTTTTTAATTTTTAACTATAACTAAAATTAAAAGCATTGCTTAAATAAGTTGGCAGACGATTCCATGGCTCAGAATCATGTCAAATTTTTCGTTTGCCGTCGAGTTGATACGGAAAAAAGTAAATACATGAAACTTAGGCACGAGGTAGATAAAGTAAATATCAGCATGGATCTATTTTTAAATATTTGTGATAAAAATTTAAATTTGAGCAGTTCTGAGGAAAGCTCTGACGAAAGCTCCGAGGAAAGTGTAACTTCAAAAGGTTATTTATTTTAGTCGGATTAATTTATTAATGAACAAGATTATATTTTTTGATCGTAATACCTCAATTTTTTATGTCGTATCAAATTTAATTTATAAAGCTTTTAAGCTAATAAAGAAATTAGACAAATTTTATTTTACATTTCTTTTAGATTTTTTATTTTTGAAACTATTTTATTAATTTAGAAATTGTTGAAGATAATGCAAATGTCCCAGAAATTGATTTTTTGCCAGTAGATCGCATTGATAATGGTTTGTTTTTACTTTAACAAACAAGCATAGACAAAACATAACTTCATTTAATTTTGTAATTTATCATTTGTTTTAGGAGAAAATAATAAACTTATTTATCATTTTAAATCACATAAAGAAGCATTGGAATGTATTAAAAAATACAAACTAGCAACAACGACACGATATGTAGTGTATTATGCTAATAAGAATTTTGGTCAGACAGGTAAGATAGTACTCAGGTGTTCTTACTTTCGAGTTATTTTCAAGATTTTAAATTATTTAATTTGCACTCAATTACTAACCGAGTGTTTTTATTTTTTTAGATACAATTACAGAAAGTCATAATGTTTTATGGGAAGATCTTTCTATTCTTTATTCATGAACTCCTTATATAGTTTTTTCTGTTAAAGTGCTTGAGTGTCACCATGGGTTTGACAGAAATATTTCAAAAAAAAATAATTACAAAAAAAATAAAAAAATATGTGGTGTAAGATTTTTTTTTTAACTGTTTTCTATAAATTTGTTACACTTTTGCTATAAATATAATCTTATAATATTACTAGAACATAGTTTTATTTATATAAATTAGTTATTCATAAAATATGAAAAAGATAATTTTATAGGCTTTTTAAATATATTTAGATAATTTCATTTGTTAACTTGATAACTAAACTAATTTTAGAAGGATGATCATTGCTTTCAAAAAAACTATATCATTCTACAAGATAGTAAAAAGTTTATGTGCCGCGCTAAAATAACTATGAGAGAAATAATTTACTTTCCTGAATTTAAGGTATATAAATAAATTAACTATTTAAACCCTAAAAAGTAAAGGAAAAAGTTTCAAGTCTTATATTGTTACATTTAGATATCATAAAAAACTGTGTGGCGAAAAAATAATGCCTCAAAACTTTTGAAACAAAAACTTAAAACTTCAGCCTTAAATAAATTACAATATAGTCAAACCATTGTAGTTGTCATTGATGATTTGTCCTCTCATGATAAACATCCAGTTGGACAGGTATATATTGATTCCAAATTTAAAAATATTAACAGAAAAAAAAAATTAAAATAATAGTTGTATATGTTGCATATTCTTTTTATTTTTTCAAAACATTTTAAGGCTGAGTTAATTTCTCAAACAATTGATGCGCAAATTTCTCAAAAAATAGAAGAGTATGTCAAGGAAGGAGTATATAACATAAGAGAAATGAAACGCCTTCTTCGACTTGCTGTCAAAGATATTTTTGAAAATGAAAACCTTCCTCCTCCAAATAATAGGAGATTTTATCCATGTACTAGTACTATAAGATCGCATATTGTTAAAATGAGACAAAAGTTAAGGAAAATTTTTTTTTCAGATGTCTCTAAGCAACCATTATGACTCATACCTTATTATGAAGGTATAATGAGTATAACTCATTATACCTTTTTTTTTTGTTTGTTTTTGTATTGAACAACAATTTATAATCTTCCAAACCAATCAATTTTTTTTTTCTCTCATCTCATGTTTATTTACTTTCGTTTCATGCTTATATTTCACTTGCATAATGATATAACTGTCATAATCTATGCTTCACTGTCATAATTCAACACAAATTTTACTAGTGCCTTTTTGATACTGTATATTTTGGCAACTGATAAATACTAAAACCTCTAAGTTACAGCTCGATTTCTTTTTCTTTTCCTCAATGTTTATAATATAATGCTAATTTTATGTGTGGTAATTTTATAGGTATTCCATGATTGATCAAGAATGTCTCTTGAAAAAGTGCGATAAATGGAAAAAGAGTGATCCATTTATTAAAATCTTAATTCAACCAAAATGTGAAGTCACAGCAAATCAAAATTTTGAGAAAAATTCTACATTTTTATTTGTATATCAGTCACAGTGGCAACAAGATTTTCTTTTGCGGTATGGAAATGAAATAATACTTCTTGATGCTACTTACAGAACTACAAGATATTCACTACCCTTATTTTTTTGTACTGTAAAGACTAACATAGACTATCAAGTAGTAGCCACTTTGTCACTGAAAATGAAACGAAAAATGCTGTCACTGAAGCATCAACTGTCATAAAAGATTGGAATTCATCCTTTCAGCCTTCTTTTTGTATGACAGACTATTACAATGAAGAAATTGAGTCATTAGAAACTGTTTTTCCAGGTATATATGCTGAGTGTCTGTAACTTTGATTACTATATATTGAATTAATTTGGAGTTACACAATTTATCTTTTTTTAAGATTGTCATGTCATCATATGTGATTTCCACAGAGAGCAGGCATGGGATTGATGGCTTTTCAAAAAAACAAACGGTTGTCCAGATTTTAAAGGATGCATAATTTCAATACTGCGATGCATTGCAAGAGCGCAAAATAAAAATGAGATAGAGGCAGCAATTAAGAAGCTAAATGCTTCAAATTTTTGTTTGATGGTAGATTTCATAAATTTAAGAATTATATAACTAATTATTGGTTATGCAAAAAAGAAGTAATTTTTTTTTTAACTTAGTCACCATAATTACAAGACTTTATGACAAATGATTTTATATAAAATTAATATTTTGTATGTATCTGTTTATAATTTCTTGATTTCTATTTGCTATTTAAAGCTTGGTTAATACCACCATTTGTATAACAATTATTATAATCATAATATTATAATTATTATTATTATGCTGTGTCATTTTAATTGTGTTATTATGCTTGCTTATTTTATCATGCTTCTGAATATTAAAAACTGCTCAAAGGATTTGGCTGCCTAACATTTATAAACTGAAAAATGTTTAACACATTTTTTTAATATTCAATAGTAAACAATATCAATAACAATAATTTTCAAATTTTGTGAAGTATTTTTTTGATGATTGAATCTTTAAATGGTTAATTATAAATTTCTGACTCAATGACTTTCCTCATTAATGTCTCAGTTTATAACATATAGTTTAGAATATAGCGTATCTTTAGGCTGAGTTTAGTATTAAAATTTGTTAATTATTTTATAAATGTGAAACATTTTCTTGCATTTAATTAAGAGATGGATATGGGCCCATCGCCAGAATCGTCTATTAGTCAATCTAAATACCAACAATGGCCTTGAAAGACAAAATGAAACTTTTAAGTACACCTATCTTGAGCGCCACAAAAACTTATCTATTACTGGAATGTTAACCTTATTAATTGAAGAGTTTTTGGCTGATAAATTTGAACAGTTAGTATATACTTTAATATTATATATATATTATTATCTTTAGTAAATGTTTTTAAATTAAAAAAAAATTCTCTATAAATGATTCTATAGCTCAATAGCAAAAGGTATTTAAAAATTGCAATAAAAAAAATTATATTAAAAAAAAAAGTTATAATAAGAAAGATAAAAAATTTGAAAAGTTTGTTAAAACCATTTAATTATTAAAATACATGTTTAGACCATAGCATTATGGTGTGTCAATTTTCCCTCTTTTGATATTGTGAAAAGAAAATTTTCTTATTTGTAGGAAGTAGTATTTATAACATAAAAAAAGTAATAACTTTTTATTTCTACTTTGATTCACTTTCGACAAAGCTGTAAGCAATAACTATTAAGTTAGAAGTTACTAGAAAAAAATAATAGATTTATAGAGCAAAGAAAACATTTGACAGAAGACTTGAAAAGTTGAAGATTGTATGAGTCAGGAAAACATTAAAATGGGAGAGAATTCCAGAAAGTAAAAGTGCGGGGAAAAAAACTAGACGAAATTAAGTTTTCAAAGCATGCAGGGACAGATACAGTAAACGAAAGAGACTTCACTGAGTGACGAGTCAAGCGAAATTGAGTTAGTTGATGGAAATAAAGATAATAGCTCCTTTTATATGAAAAAGATGCAACTTTACAACGATGGGAAAGAGGCTCAAGCTTAGCAGATAGAGCAGATTCAACTATGTTTACATTGCGTTTTTGGATCTTGTCTAGAAGAGAAAAGCATCATTAGAGATAAGAGATTTGTAGAAATAGAGAATGTAATCAGGAGTAAGAATGTAGCGAGCATGATAAAGAGAAGCAATCTTAGCAGATGCTGCTGATTTAACAATTGATTGTATAAATGGTTTCCATGAGAGGTCAGTTGTGATTGATAATCCAACAACATAAGACATAAAGAAGAGTGAGTTCCCTTTTATCAATATAGGAATGTTGACAGTATTTTAATAGTTATTTTCATTAAATAACTGAGTTTTATTGGAGTTAAAATTTACAAGCAAATATGATCCTCACCTGTTACAGAAGTGAGGTCTTAAATGTTTTTTGAGTTCTTCTAATGATAATAATGCAGGAAGGTTTTATTTTAAACTGATTATGCCTATTATATAGTCAAAACATGTATTTTTTTAAAAAGGGAAATTTATATTATTACTGTAATTTACTTATGTTTTGTAATTTACTTCTTTACTAGTGTTGATGTACCTGAATACTTGTTTAACCGACCACATCATTTTGTTAAACAGTGTTTAAAGAAACAATCTTTGGCAAATAGTTTTGATATAAATGGGGTAAATATGGAAATTCATGGAGTATTTTCAATAAGTAGTTTTTCAGATGAACAGAAAAGCAACACTGTTTATTTTGGGGATGAAAATACCATGCCGAGTTGTACTTGTAAAGACTGGTTACGATCATGTTATCTATGTAAGCACTTTTTTTTAGTATTTAGAAAGTTTCCAGAAGCATAGTCATGGGATTCTTTATCATTGTTATATAGGCAATCTCCATTTTTAAATTTACATATAATTAAAAATGATATGATTTTAAATGATTCAAATATATGTCATTACAAACATGAAGATAAGAATAGTCATGATTATGTTAATGCTTATACTAACTTACCATCAAATCAATTGGGTAGAATTAAAAGAAAAAATTCTTCTAAATCCTCCGAAGTCCGTGAAATGCTTAACACTATTAAAAATTTAACATTTGATTTTGATGAAGCATCGGAAAAAATTAATCATCTCCATGAAGTGCTTTCGACTGTTTAACAAAATGAAATCAAAGATATGAACTTCGCATTCCTTCTCGTCCGGACCCATAAAGGTGTCATCATCTACCTCCACCGGTTGAATATCACTTTGATTTCCCTTGGGTTAATCACTGCCAGCATCAATGATGGTTGGTGGGGGCACTTTGTAACTATCAAGGCCCTCTGGTTCAACAAGCGAATCTTCTGAGCCATCAGAAGTCATTAAACACCCAGTCATCGTCCAATATTTCTTTCTTTGCTTGTCATACTTACAAGTGTTTAAAGCTTTCCATGCTTCCCCTGCCCAATGTGTAATCAAAATTCGTCTCTCTTTTGCAGAGTAGGGCATTTCATTACTGAACCATCTATCAGAATGATTATCTCTATCAAGCCATTTTTGATAATCAATGGCAATAACCCTTTTCAGAGTAGCAGCATATCCGGGATCAACTGGTTGCCAAAGGTCAGTGGCACTTGGTAGACCGTACCAGAGAAGTCTTTTAGCAGCAGCCACAGCATCTTTAAAATCCTCCTGCATCTATCCCTTCATATTGTCCAGCAAAAGAATAAAGTTATCAAGTTTTTGTTCTCTGACAAATGGAAGGAGTGTTTTATCACACCAGTGCTTACAAACGTTTTGTTCTAACCACGCATTTTCTTGGAAGTAAACGTGAATATCTTTGTGCCATGCTAACTTTTCGTCTTTTGAAATGCGTTTTCCTTGACCTCTAAAAATGAGGGCTAGCTTTGGTTGCTCTCCTTCTGGCCGAAACATAATTTGAGGGGAACATTGCCTTTTTTCCAATCCTGAGCCCGGTTGTCAGATCCATGTATTATGTGTTGCATCTTGACCCTTGGGAACATACTCGTAAGTTTTCTTACCATGAACAACAAAGGGAAGTGGGCTCTGGTCAACGTTGAGCCTTTGTCCAGGTTGGTACCATCCCCATTTTTTGTCATAGCTGGGATCTTTAGAACCTGTTCTGAAACACTTTTCTCTGTATGTCGCATGCCATTTCTGTAATAATGGTTCCATTTCTTTCTTATGTTTCCTTTTGTTTTTTGTTTCGATCACATTTTTAAATCTTTTTTTTGTAAAAATCGAACTATAACATCATGTTTTATTACCACGTTTAAATCAATGTTTAATTGTATATTTCTAGCTTTACTCCCTAGCTTTAACCCTGACCAATATGACCTTTCGATATGGCTTGTAAAAATTCTTTGTAAAGAATTTTGTATAGTTCAAGATATTTTGTGGAACGTCTTCCCTTCAGAAACAATTTGCGATAGGATGATTCGGCATCTTTAATAATAGTTTCTTTTTTTTAAGCCATCGCGAAATCTGACTTTGCGTTATACCAAACGACTCTGCTATAGTATCTGATTTGCCTCATAACCATAGGCGTTAATTGCCTCTGCTTTAAAGGCAGAAGTATATTGGTGGCGTTTCTTACCAGCTAATTTGCTAGCCTCTTCACTTTTTTTCATGGCACTAACAACTTTGTTGACAATGTTATCAAGTACTAGGTTGGTTGAAAAGTTCGCGGAGCGGCACCTATGTTGCAGTAGTAGAAACAAATTTATAACTGTATTAAACGTATTCATTCTTCGTATGAACGCATAAAAAATTTCAAGTCGATATGTCATTTCAGTCTTTGTTTACAAGCTATTGAAATTAGACGTGTCATAGTATTTTTTAAAATAGAAAATATTGAACATCGTGCTGTAATAAAATTCTTTGTGAAAAAAGGTTTAAAGCCCATGGAAATTCATAATGAAATGGTAAATGTGTTGGGTGATGATGCTCCTTCAAAAACAACAGTATGCAAATGGGCTGCGGAGTTTCAACGTGGGCGTTCAAGCCTTGAAGATGACCCTCGCTCTGGACGTCCAAAAAGTGCTACTACTGAAGAAACGATTAATGCTGTGCATGACATGGTTATGGATGATAGACGATTGACCAAACGTGAAATTGCTGAGGCTGTGGGCATCTCAGATGAACGGGTATTACACATCTTGCACGATGAATTACGTTTGAGAAAGCTGTTGGCAAGATGGGTGCCGCATTCGCTAACTCTGGATCAGAAACGCACTCGAGTAAAACTTTCTCAAGAACATTTGGCCCGTTTTCAAAAGAATAAAACAGATTTTGTGCGTCGATTCGTAACCATGGATGAGACTTGGGTTTACCACTATGATCCGAAGCTGCGACAACAAACTGCAGAGTGGACAGAACCCGGTTGTTCAGCTCCGAAGCAAGTGAAGGCGTCAAAATCGTCAAAGAAGGTTATGGCATCAGTTTTTTGGGATGCGAAAGGAATTTTATTAATAGATTACCTTCAAACCGGTAAAACGATAACAGGTGAATATTATAAAAATCTTTTGGACCAGTTGGATAAAAAAATTCGTGAGAAAAGACCTGGTTTGCTGCATAAAAAAATCATTTATCACCAGGACAACGCACCTGCTCATATCAGCGATGTTGCAAAGGCGAATTGGTCGAATTAAAGTACGAACGCTTGGAACATCCACCCTATTCACCAGATCTGGCTCCGTCCGACTTCCACCTCTTTCCACATCTCAAAAAATTTCTACGTGGAAAGCGTTTCTCATCACATGAAGAAGTCATTGCAGCCGTAAATGGGTATTTTGAAGGCCTTCCGGAATCGCACTTCAGAGATGGGATACATGAATTGGAGAATCGTTGGAAAAAGTGTATTGCTCTTAAGGGAGAATATACTGAAGAATAAAGTCATTTTTTGAATCATAAAATTGTTTTTTCATTTCCGCTCCGCGAACTTTTCAACCAACCTAGTACATCTTTAACTGCTAGAGTGACAAGTTCTTTGTTACTTTGAAGAACTTGTGATTGTGAATGTTTACAATCTTGTTTGCTAATTCCGTGCATAACTTTAACATGAAAAGCTAGTCCTTGTTGGCTTTTGAATAACTTTTTTCAATGTTCGCATTCAACACTAGTTTCGACAGCTTCTAATGGCAATCGGATTGCACTCATTTCTCCACTGTGCATAACATTTTTTGTGAAACCAAATGCTGCCAATGCAGGCTGCTTTCTCTTTATCTTCTTTGACATTTTTATTACTATTTTGAACAATATCTGAAAATAAGACTTAGAAATAAAATAAACATTTTGAATATGGTATTAAATAAACTACACAATAAGAGCGAAAAAGAAAAAAAAGAGAGAGAAAGAAAAAAAAGAGAAAGAAAGAAAAAAAAAAAGAGAGAGAAATAAAACACTGCAGAGCGACTCTTAAACTTTATGTTTTTCTGGTCAAGTATTGAGGTTTAGGTTTTGCATTACAATGACTTCTTTACTTCATAAAGTTGTTGCACTGCAAAACATAAACTTCGATTTTTGTTGTTTTTTTAGGCTTAAATTTAGTATATATTTTTAAAATTTTTAATTAAATAAAATTAAAATCTTTTAAATGGTTTATTGAGGCTCAAGAATATGCTTACATATGCTTATTTTTTTTCCAAATCTGAGCCTCCATATGCTTATGAACGTTATACTTATAAAAAAAAACATGTAATGATTTAGAAGATCTTTTAAATAACCAAATGTTTTCTGATAGTGTAATACATTGTTTCCAAAACTTGATTAAGAAAAGACATTTATTGTCAAATGGGCTTCAAGATCCAATATTAGGGCAAAAATTATTTTTTAAGGTTCTAGGTTCGCAACCATGTGTTCAAGTTGTTCATGATGGGAACAAACATTGGCTTGCTGTTAGCAAATATGGAGAAATAAATGTACTAGACAGTAACTTTCAGGGTCATCTATCCTTAGCTAAACAGAAGCAAATATATCATTTATTAAACTACAATAAACCCATGATCAAAGTAAATGTTTTACCAGTGCAGGAACAAGAAGGGTGTGTAGATTGCGGTTTGTTTTCACTGGCCTTCATTGAATTTATTTTATCAAACAATAAAAACCCTGTTGAAAATATTTGGTTCAATCAAAAACAATTTAGAAGTCATGTTCTTTTGTGCTTAAAAAAAATGTAATGCAATCTTTTCCACTTTCACTTCTTGCAGGTCGTCGATGCCAGTTAAAAGAATTCATGCTAAAAATATTCCGATTTTTTATTATGGTTTGGACAGTTTCATGTATTACGCTACGTAAAGTAAGTTTTTATGCATAATTCAAAAAATGTGATACACATATGTGTGTATGTGTGTGTTTACATATATATATATATATATATATATATATATATATATATATATATATATATATATATATATATATATATATATATATATATATATATATATATATATATATATATATATATATATATATATATATATATATATATATACATATATACATATATATATACATATATATATATATATATATATATATATATATATATATATATATATATATATATATATATATACATATATATATATACATATATATATATATATATATATATATATATATATACATATATATATATATATGTATATACATATGTATATGTATATATATATATATATATATATATATATATATATATATATATATATATATACATATATATATATATATATGTGTGTGTGTGTGTGTGTGTGTGTGTGTGTGTGTTCTGGGTGTTTGAGGGGGATTTAAATTAACAAATTATTTATTTATTTATTTTTTTTTTTTTTGTCATTTGTTAACTAGGTTTTCCTTTTAAAAAGGTATGTCATCATCTTTTTTACATATTCTCAGTTAAAACGATATTTAAGAAATCAAAAAATGACACGTTTAATTTATTCAAGTGGTTATGAAATCAGCTTTTTTTTGTATTTTCATACTTACAGTTCATTTAGATGGACAGCCGGGAGAAATTCCTGCTTAAATCAACCAAAAAACCTTCATATTATTTATGATATTAATCTCGTCTATTCGATCTTTGTTTCTATGTTTAAAAAAATCTGGATCCAGCATTTAGGAGAAAAGCAAAGCATCTGCAATTACTGTTTTTTTTATCCGAAGAAATGTTTTTATCCAAAAAATCCAAGGGAATAGTCATTGAATCAAGATACCATGTATGCCTATAAAGAAATGCTAACACAGCGTCTACTGCTTCTGGATTTGAGCAATCTTTCTTATACTCTTTTATCTGAATGATTGCATTGAGATCAGACGCAGGAGATTAAATTGCTTTATGTACTTAAAGCT
>NC_061166.1:51238177-51307722 GCF_022113875.1 Hydra vulgaris | reverse complement strand
GTACCACCTTGTGCAAAAACATACTATAAAAAACTCTTGCCTAAAAACCTAGCATGATTTAACAGCTCTAGTTTTCTTTAATTTGAAATGTACAGAAGGGGATAAATACTGCATGGTCAGTTCAGCCAACTCTCTTTGCCATTTCTCATATTGCGTTTTTTAGTAATATAAGTCTCACAGTTTTCTAAAGTTTTCCTTGCAGCTTTCTTCAAAACTGTTTCTTCCATAGTTTTCCAATCAAAAGAGGTTAGGTTATTTTTGTCGTATTTGAATTTAGGGTTCTCAAAAATATGTTTGAACTTTATAAATAAAGGAATTTCAGGTCCTACGCTATTCTCTTTTATCACTGCTTCACAGAAATGAACCATTCTAAGCTCAATCATATGATACCTACATGCTAGTAGAAGTTATTTGTCTACCTCCCTTGCAATCCTTATAAGTGATCCTTTCTTAGAACCAGTATTACTTGAAGTTGTATTAAAGCATACTCCTCATACTTTTGAAATAAGGTCATATTCTTCTAGTATTTTCATGATTCCTATATACATATCTTCACCTGAAGAAGACGGTAAGGCAGGTACTCCACGATTATATGACACCCCCTCAATATTAATGAGCACAGCTAATCTTTCATTCTTCAGTCTTTTTCCCTGATTTATTTCAAATGAAGTCTTTCCCTCAAAATGAATTATACATGGATAACAACTTTTTTTTATGGCCTTCTTTATATCTAATTTAGCATTTCTGCAAAATCCTTGGCAGTTTTTTTTAACTTCCTTAATGCTGTTGAAGCACTGACTTTGCATTTTGCAATATTAACTCCACAATCTTGAAGAAATGCTCCAGTTACTTTTTGTAAGACATTGGCGGAGATCATTTGCTGTAGCTATGATATCTCCCCTATGCATTAAAAATATTTTTAGGGACTTGGCAGTAATGTTACAATCATCTGCTCTTCTATGATGCCAAACTTCGGGTTTAAATTCTGAATCCAAATCAGCGCCAGTGTCTGTGAAATTCAAGTCCAATTCTGAGGTTGCATCAATTTTAGGAGATTTGTTTTCTAGCCTTGTCCTCTTCCTCACACTTTCAGAACTTAAAATTTATTTTAACATAGTGTCAGGGTTAGGGTTAGGGTATTAACAAATAACGTATGTTAAATTAGCAATTATTAATAAAAAAGGTCAAATTAACCCACTAAAAACAACAAAACCTTTTTACTAAATTTTCTATCTTCTAATCCCAAACTACAATGTCTCGGTCCTTCCCGGTCATCCAGAAAAGTTAAATCATTGTGCTTATCTATATCTAAGCTTTTTTTATCCTTCCTAATTTGGTTCTTTAAATCTGTTGAACCAATCCAAAACAGCTTTTTCAAAAATGAAACAAACTTCCCCTGAATAACCTTGTCTCTAGCTGTTCCTCTGCATTTATTTTTACTCAAATCTCAACACTTCTTGTCCATATTCATTAGGTTCTTGATAATATTTTTATCTGGCAATACTTGAAATCCCGCTTTAAGCCATGGTCTTTTAAGTAAGCTTAAAATGCATTCACAATCATCTACTTCAAATCTCTTGTAACCCTGAATTTTGAATGAGTGAATATTATTTTTGAAATATTTATATAATTTCGCTTCATTTGAGTACCAGGTTGACATATTTTTGAAAAACTTTTTTTTCGAAAATATTAGGGACCCATTAAATATTCGAGGGTCTTGAGGGACCCTTTAAAATATTTTTTATTCAAAAAAAATTTAAACCTAGTGTTTTTGTATTAGATAGAACACATTTAGGGGGTGAGAGCAGATTATTTTCAAAAATGTTGTTTTTTGGGACACCCTAATATATATATATATTTGTAAAATTAAACAATATATAATTTCTTTTACTCAGTAACGCATATGATTTCAAACGTAACGAATTACATTTACTCACGTTACTGTAATTGAGTAGTTAATTTGCGAATTTCTACTATTTACGTATTTTTTATAATGTGTATGTTTACTTTTACTTAAGTATTTTTTTTCCATAGTATTGTACATTTGAAATCATATGCGTTACTGAGTAAAAGAAATTATGTATCGTTTAATTTTACAAATACTATGGTTTAATTTTTTTGTTTTTTTGAGTTTTAGACACTTTAATAAAAATGACACTTTTAAATTGGTTAGAAAAAAATGTTGAGCGTGCTCATAAGGCCTTTTAACTGCTTTCCAAGCCAGCATGTGAAGCGTGCGCCGTGTGGGACCCGTACGGGATGTCAAAATGGTAAACCGTACGGGATTTGGCCGCGGTATCCATATGATTACCATACAGGCTAAATTAAAAAAAGACGAAAAATTAAATGGATACTTTTTCTTTTTTCCCTTATTGACCCCAGAATTTTCCCGGAATTTTTTATTTTTTACTATGTATAACATAGAATTTTTATACCTTAAATAAACAAAAATTTGTTTAAAAGAATTTTTTTCATTTAAAAAAAATTAAATGATTATTTTAGTTATAATAATTTTTTACAATAGTTTTAATACCTAAATGTTTTATATGCAAATTGAAAACACAAGAACATTTACATGGATGTTTTATTAAATTAAATAAAATGTTATTACATATGAAATCATTAAATATATAAATGTGTTTGCTGTTGTATTCTTTACGTTACATGTTTGCTGCTGCATTATGTATATTCTATATGTCCTTTGCTTTTATATTTACCATTACCAAACCAAACAGAAAGAGCATCTTCAAGAAGTTTTTCTGATAAACTTTGTTTTGTTTTATAGTTTTTTATGCAGCGCCTAAACATGCGTTAGTTGAAATAAATCACAAAAAAATATTACTAGAGTAAATTTTTTTGCAATATATTTTATTCAAAAGTATAGCATTAGGTCTCAATTTATTACTATAAAATATTATGATTTGATTTAGTAAGTACATCTCTTGATTTAGTAGGTATGTATTAGTTACATATGTAAGAACAATTTATTTTATTTAATAAAACATACACGTATATTTCCTTGAATTTTCAATTTACATATAAAGCATTTAGCTTTTTAAACTTTTATAAAAATAATCATAATTAAATCAATCATTTAATTTTTTTAAAAGGAAAAAAATTGCTTTAAACAAATTGTCGTTAATTTAAGGTATAAATAAATCTAAGTTATACATAGTAAAAAATCAAAAAATATATCCGGGAAAATTCTGGGGTCAATAGGGAAAAAAAGAAACAGCAGCTAATAAATTTTTCATTTTCGTACGGGTCCCACAAGGAATCCGCATCATAATGCTGGCTGGGTTAGCTTGGTTTCTTTTATATTTCTACGACCATAAAAAAATTTTCTAAGCAAAAAAAAAAATTGCGTGATTTTTTTTATTTTTTTCGACAGCTTTGTTACTGAAAATGTAATAGAGTAACTTTAACGCTGAGTACATTTTTAATAAGCTACTTTTTACTTTCACTTGAGTAAACTTTTTGACCGGTAACTTACTTGTACTTGAGTAAAATTTTTTACTTTTTCCACTTCTGTATATATATATATATATATATATATATATATATATATATATATATATATATATATATATATATATATATATATATATATATATATATATATATATATATATATATATATATATATATATATATATATATATATATACTCTTGGTTGGTGGTTTTTAATTTTAACATTGCCGAGTCAGTTTTAGGTTTTTGTGAAAATTAATGTTGTTTTAAAGTTCGAGTAAAGTTAAAAATCAATTTAGTGAGTACGAAAAAGTACAAACAACACCCTTTTTTTTTTGTCAGTATGGCCAAAAAAGGGCTCTTACAAAGCATAATTTTGAGAACAGTTATTTATTTTTCACAAAAACAAACAAAAATAATTGATAAATTACAGTTTAACCAAACTAGGTTTGGAAATGAACTTCTCTTGTTGTATAAATAAATTTGAAAATTATTAATATTATGTAATTTGAATTTTTTACTTTTTTTTCAGAAAAAAAAGTAACATGGTGAGTTTTGATACAATGGTGTAAAGAGAAGAATCTCTGTTTGTAATGATGAGATGTGCTTCCAAAAAACGGTTATTTTCATAGCCACATATTATTAAAAACATAATGGCATAGAAATTATTTTACATTTCAAATATATTATGAGAATGGAGAATATATTGTCAACCTATTTATTTTTATAATTATCAAAAATATAATGGCGTAGAAATTGGTTTGCATTTCAAATATATTATGAGAATTGAGAATATACTGTCACCCTATTTATTTTTATAATTAATCAGGATTGTTTCAAGGTGACGGGGACAAATAGAATATTACTCTATTGGGCTATACTCACAGGAGATATCAAATTTTGTCGGTCATGTAAATTTATTAAATGTTTTTGCAAATTAAAGGGTCAGATATCAAATTTATAATTAAATTAAAATTTATTTGGACGCCCGGTTAAATGTCTACGCCAAGCGAGGACAAAAATTTTTTTCCTGCAACTTGATTGCTAAGAATGCAGTTAATAATATTTTTGTCAATCATTATTAATAATCATAATGCATAACTATGCATTTGTTGATTAATTTTTTTTTTCTAAGTTTAAAGGGAATTATAGTATTAAAAAAGTTAAATACGTAATAAAAAAAAATATTTAATTTCAACACCTCATAAATTAAATATTACAAAATTGTGATAGAAAAAATATATTATTTTAATTATTTATAATGTAGCTTTTTTTTTTTTTTTTTTATACAACAAAAGTATCCGTATATATTTCAATAAAACAAAATTACATATTTTTACATACAAGTACAAAACGTACAATTAAACAATTTTTGTACCGTTAAAATTTTTACAAGACAAGAAATTCAAAATTCTGTTTAGCGCATGCGCGTTGTACAGTGTACAAAACAAGGTAACTACTCGTTGTTTATAATATAAAGTGCTGGCTATTAACCCATGCATTTAAAAAATATATGCAAGTCCGTCGTACCACAGGGCTACTAGGGACTTGCTTGTGGACGTTGTTAAATATATATATATATAAAATTATTCTTAAAAAATATTTACTTTGTTGTAAGGAAACTCGCAGAAGACTAAAATAGTCTTTTCATCGAGAACCTTTAAAAAAATAAATTTTAATGAACTAGTTTAACAAATACACATAAGTATTTTGGTATCTACTATATAGTAGAAGTTGTAGGGCTTTTATTATTACTATTTTTCACAAATTGTTTAGTACATTTCGATGAAGTTGTTTAAGTTAATTATGATATGTTTTAGTTTTTTTTTAGAGCAATAAGGTTATCCATTTTATTAAGTTCTATATTTTGAAGTATTATTTTGTTATGTAAGTATGGCCCACGGTACATTAAAGAAAATCGCAAGAATTTTTTTTTTTAATGGCAGGGTGAAGTTGCCTGTTCCTCGTGTGATGTATTTGTTTGCGTTGATATAAAAAATGCTATCAGTAAAGTATTTCGGAACAAGTCCGAGTTTGTATTTTAGCATGAATAAGATATTTTGGTAAACATTTGATAGATATTTAATGCATTCAAATTTTTAAGTAAAGGGTCGGCATGAGTGAATTTATCTTTATTATAAATTAATCTCAATGCATGTTTCTGATGTATGTAGAGTGAATTTAATTTAGTTTTATGGGTACTTCCCCATGCAATATTAGCGTATATTAGGTAACTTTGAATATAAGAAAAGAAGAGAATTTTTAAGTTGTCTTGGGAAAGCATAGGTTTGGCTTTGTAGAGTACGCCGATACTTTTTGATATTTTTGTGTTTATTATATTAATATGGGCTTTCCAATTAATATTCTGGTCAATAATTATTCCAACAAACTTAGTTATTTCAGTTCTTTTGATGTTTATGTTATCAATTTTTAGTGAAGGTAGAGTGTCTGGTATAAAGTTTTTAAGACGGTTGGAGTGAAACAAGATATATTTTATTTTATCTGTATTCAAGGATAATTTATTAACTTTAAACCAGATGCTGAGGTTTTCCAGGTCAGTGTTCATAGATTCGTAAAGGTCGCTTATAGATGGCGATGAGTAAAATAAATTTGTATCATCAGCGAACATTATTACATCAAGTTTTTTTAGGGCTTTTGGAAGATCGTTGATATATATTAGAAATAAAAGGGGACCCAGAATGGAACCTTGGGGAACTCCGCATTTTATTTCTAGTAGGTCTGAATATTTATTATGATCTGTAACAACGCATTGTTTTCTGCTACTCAGGTAACTTTTGAACCAGTCAAGGGATATATTTTTAACACCATATCTTTCAATTTTTTTAAGTAAGATATTGTGATTAACTGTGTCGAACGCTTTAGATAAATCTATATAAGTCCCTAATACAAATTGCTTTTTATCGAAAGAATTACTCATGCTATTTACAAGATCTAAAATGGCATGTTCGGTTGAGTGTTTTGTTTGAAACCCGAATCGTTTTTTGTTTAAGAGGTTATTTTGAAGGAGATATTCGATAATCTATTGTAAACTATTCTTTCAAGTATTTTAGAGAAAGTAGGCAGTATAGAGATCGGTCTGTAATTATTTAATAAAGATGTTTCGCCTGTCTTAAAAATTGGTCTAATTTTAGCTGTTTTCAATTTATCTGGTACAGTACCTGTTTTAATTGATGATTTAAATATTTCAAAGATCGGTTTGCGTATCTCCAAAAAGACATCGATAACGATATTGCTGCAAATATCATCTATACCTGGAGATTTATTTATTTTAAGAGATTTTATCGCAACTTCAAGTTCTTCAATTTTTAGTTCGCTAAATGCTAATTCGTCATTGTTATTAGTTAAGTATGTCTCAAATGAGTTGTTTGGACAATTAATTTTTGTAGCCAGGTTAGGGCCTATGTTAACAAAAAAGTTGTTAAACTTTTCTGAGATTACGTCACTACTGACATACTCTTCATTATATATAACAACTTTGGTAGGTAAACTATTTGGTTTGCAATTTTTGTTCCCAATTATTTCTTTAATTACATCCCACGTTTTTTTAATATCACCTTTGGAGTTTTTTATTTTATTTGAGTAATAATTCTTTTTTAAAAACTTTTTGATTTTTTCAAACAAATTTTTATATTGCTTGTAAGCATTTAGGTTTGCTTCATTTCTATTTTTTAAGTATTTGATATAAAGTTTTTTTGTTTTTTTTTGAAGATTTTTTAATTCCTTTGGTGATCCACGGACATTTTAGATGTTTTTCTTTTACTAGCATTACTTTTATTGGCAAATATTTATTATAATTTTTTAAGAAAATGTTTTCAAAATTAGTGTAAGCAGAGTTAGTGCGTCCAAGGTTACATTCTTGGTATACTTTATCCCAGTTTATTGCCGATAGTGACTCTTTAAATTGTTGAATAGCATATTTGTTAATTTTCCTTTTATGAATTTCAATTTTACAGTCGTTAGTAGTTTTTGTATCGTGTGACAGAGAAAAGAAAATCGGAAAATGATCCGATATATCTGTTTTTATAATACCTGCTTTTAAAGTAACATCAAGAACTGTATTTGTTAATATATTGTCTATTGACGTTACTGATGATTGAGTAACCCGAGTCGGCTTATTAATAATTGGGAAGATGTAATGTTGGAGCATTTCGTCAAAAAAAAATTTATTTTAGGCATGTTTATTGTATTGTAAGCAATCAATGTTAATGTCTCCAATACAAAATAGTTTTTTTTGTTCATTGTTATTTTTATAAAAAATTTGTTTTAAATGATTAGAAAATTTTGTTATATCACCATCAGGTGGTCTAAAACATGTGGAGACTAATATGTTTTTTGATTTGTTATTTGTTGTTATCTCAATTGTAAAAACCTTACTATCGGCATCTGAGGTAGAAAGGTCATGTCTATATTTGGTGGCTTGATCAGTTCGAATATAGTTAATTATTACCCCTCCTCTTTAGTTAGTTTTTCTTTCAGAAGATATTTATTTGTAATTAGGAATTTCTAAGTTTGAATTTATTCTGGACGATTCGTCAAAACACCATGTCTCGGTTAAATAAATCATACTGAATAAATAATTGCATTCGGTTAGAAATTGCTTAAGCTTATCAATGTTGTTATTTATGCTTCTTATATTTATGTGTAATGCAGTGAATTTATTCCTTAAAGTTGTAAGTTCAGTTTTAAAAGTTTTTGTTTCAAAATATTGAGAACCAAAATTTATTCCGCGAAAAATCTGCGCATCTGCGTCATTCAAATTGTTGAGTATAACATTATTTGCCGTTTCGAAGACGTTAAAGTGCAGCGTTTCAAAACCTATTGTTTCATTATTCATTATGCTTAAAATGAGAAATTAAAAGCGCTTTGAAAGAAAAAAAAAAAAAATTAAGAAAAATACGCACTGCTACTTTTTAAAATCTCGACTAAATATTTTATTATATTTTAAAATGGCGTATTTACCTTCACTTCAAAGTCGTTTCACCTCTTCCCAAAGTTTCCTTCGTTGTTCAATCGTTTCTTGCGAAAAGTCCTCGTTAATATACACACCAGTTCCTTTAAGATTTTTTACAGCATTCAGGATTTTGTTTTTATCCTGGAAATTTAAGAGTTTTAATACTATTGTTCTAGGTTTTTTATTATTAATTGGGCCAATTCCATGGGCTCTTTCAATAACCACTTCGCTTGATAATTTAAGATTTTTATTAAAGATTTCTTTCACTGCAATTTCACACTCGCTCCAACTTTCTCCTGGTTTTTCTACTAGTCCATCTATTCTGAGATTATTTCGACGTGATCGATTTTCCAATTTGTTGTTCTTGTATACAATACGTTAATTTCATTGTCGAAGTCTTTTTTAATTTTTTTAAGTTTTTTTAAAGTTTTTTTTTCTTGGAAATTTAGACTATATATATTTAGACTATATAGAAAATGATCTTTAACGTCGTTAAAATCCTTTTCTATACTTTTAATTTTTGATTTGTTTTCTAAAATTTCTTTCTCCATCACGTTAAGTTTATCTGATATGATTTTAAGGTTGCCACTTACAATTAAAGTAAAAGTTTTCTCTTGTTCCTTGAGTAGTTTTTCTGTTTCCATTAAAATACTTTTCCTATGTTCATCTAACTTATTTGATATTAGTATTTCAATGTTTTTCATTGTGATTTCCATTGCTTTTTTATTTACTTAAAACACGTCTTACTCCCGTTGATTATGCCGAAATATGCAATTGATTAAATGAGTTCAGTAGCTGTTAATGTAAAGCAAAAAGATATATTTATTCCTAAACAATCATTATCACATTTACTGTCCGGTGAATCAATAATATATCCGACAAATCAGACTATAAGTAATCTTCATTATCACACATAGTTTTATAGCCATTCTGGTGTGGCGCTGTAATTGAATTCAAAGCTTAAACGATAAATCACCAATCGTAACCGCTGTAAGTATTCAGATTTTTTAATTGTCCTAAAGCATCGACAGTTTATTTAGACTGAACACTGGCATTCGTAGTTTGATTATTTTCTGTAATGCGGTTAGTTTTTTTTTTCCGATATAGATTAATAACCGGGGGCGCTTAGTTTCGGAATGCAATATTTTGTTAGGTAATCGCGATGCTGTAATTTTTATAGAGCGAAATCACTTTAACTTTTCTGCAAACTGTTAAATAATTGAAGCCTGTGCTTAATTTGGACAGTTTATTTCTGAATTAACTCTTTTTAAGTTTAAAACAACATGCAAACTCACATAAAATTTGAACTAGAACCCTATTTAACGTAATACTTGCAAGATCGTAGCATTGCAGACCTAAGCGATATCTTGACTATAGCAAGTCTACTGAATAGACGATCTCCTTCACCGATAGAAGGGCGAAGGAAAAAAAAACCGTTTAATCTGTTGGCGAAGGAAAAAAACCCGATTAATAATATAATCTGTTCTACGTATTTTCATTTTGAAAATATGTAAAACAGACAATATTAAACTATGAGGTTCATGTTTTTAAAAAAAAATCTATAATCTAATCTGGATCGTGATTTTAGAGAGATATATCAACTTATGTAATAATCATAGATTTTCCAGGTCATTTTTAAAATATCTGGAAAGTTGTCTTGGTAAAATATCCGTAATATAATTTCCTTTATATCCCTCCTAATTTTGGTTTTAGCTAAATTGTTTTTAATCTTTATTTTTTTATGAGTGATGACTGAAACAGCTTCAAAAACAAATATATTACAAAAATTTATACCTAAACTTGAATGTATAGAAAATGTTTTGGATATCCGGATAACCTTAAATATAAAAAAAAAATCTGAATAATTATGAGACCAGATCGTTTGATGAAATTGTCGTAGTCACCAAAATATCTTTTAAGACCCGATAATAATGAAGTCGACAACAATCTTAACCTCCATCGGGTATGAGAATTTCATTATCAAAGACAACGACAACAGCATCCAAATATTGGTATATTATTTTTTCCGGTCGTAATTAGAGCTCCATGCCACAAGGAACATAAATAGGTTTTTGACTTTGCTTACGTTTATAACATAACAAGTGCATTCTGATGGAGGCGTTTCCGCCGGGTGTCAAAAGATGTTTTAGATACTTCGTAACCCCGTAACTGTTTTTAAACTAATAAAATAATGTTGCCTTATATCTAAATGTATCTTTTAGTTATACTATATAAGACAAATACTTTTTCCGAATTGCAACAATTTACTACAATTAATGAGTAGAAAATAAAAGAATTATTAAAATTTTTTTATACTATTAAAAGTTTCAAATTTTCGAAAAAAAAATAATACACTAAGCTAAAATTGTCAAATGCAAAAAAAAAAAAAAAAAAGAAAAAAATAGTTGTATACAAAAAATAACTTAATCAACCTACCCGTCTTCTTTCAAAATATAAATAAAGTCACAGACAAATCGCGCAACTGCATATATTTAAGTCTTTTTCAATTTACCGCATAACCAAGTAGAAGTTGATCAAAATCGTATAATCCAAACAGTTTAAATATAATTTCTATAACTTCTAGCATATTTATAAGCTATACACTTTATAGTATTTCGGCACTTGTAGTATTTGCCAGAAATTTAAATTCACATTGAACTTTCATTTCATTTTTGAGGTAACGGCAAAATCATATTTTTTCCATTTGTTAATTAACTTTAACGAATTATTATGGTTTTGTATTTTTCAACTGTATGTATCAACTCATTTTGTATTTGTATTTTACAACTGTATTTTTCAACTGTATGTATCAACTCATTTTGAATTTAAGGAACTTCAATGTTTTCAAAATTTTAAATTATTTAATACATGTGCTATATATGAATATCGAAGCATTGATCATTGAATGTTTTAATTCCAGCACATATTCCATTCCAGCACATGTTTCTTTTGTTTTAATAAACTTCTTTTGAGATGTACGCTGATGTAGGTTGATGATTAATTTCTGTTTTATTTTATGCTGAAAATGATATACATAACATTGTTTAAAGAAGTCGTTCAGTTAATAAATAAAATACTAAAATACTAAAATATATCATAAATAAAATACTAATATATTACATTATTTTCTTTAAAAATAAAGAAATTCAAATCACATGCAAATATTGTAATTTTGATGCTTCATTTTGTTAAACATAAATTGAATATACTTTGTTAAAAACAATAAATTATTAAACTTTTTAACCCTCAACCCTTTTAACCTTTCACCACCCTGAAGGTGGTGAAGAGTTCTAATGGCCTTCTATTCTTTGACTCTTAGGTTAACAAAAATAAGTTAATTTCAACTTTAAAAAAAAAAGAAAGGTACATATGGGGTAAGTAAAGAAATCTATTTAGAAGTGAAATTTTTTTGAGGTTTACATTTCTAAACGCAAAAATATTTTATGATACAATTATTTTTAATAGCTTTTTTTTTTTTTAAATATTAACCAAGAATTCTGTTTTTTTAATTTAAATATACTCAAGTTGAGAAAACTCTAATACTGATTCATCATCGCTTAACTGACCTTTGTGAGGCAGATCAGTACAAGACTGCTGGGCCTCAGGCATGCAAAAATGTTTTAAAACTTCAAGGTCAGCATATTTTGCACAGTCCATCCGCAGTCTCTCCGCAGTCTCTCATTGTAAAAGCATATAAGGGGTTTTGTGATAATCGTTTTTTTTTTTCCAAAAGCTTTTTATGAGACAACTATTTCAAAAGTCCATTCCAAGTGAGTCTGTATTGTAACATAGTAAGGGATTCTTGGGAGAAATTAATCTCATGAATAATCTCGAACCCCTAATACATTGGAAGGGGGGGGGGAATAAGGGGAGGAATGGAGGGACTTTTATTAATTTTTGGAGAAATTTCCCACCCACCCTAAGCTTAAAAAATATTTATTACAGTCACTAATAAAAACAAAAAATTTCAGTGTAAATAGAATTTAAAAATCACTAACCAAGTAAATCCCCGATTTATCGAAAATAAGCTTTTAATTTATTTTTCACCAAAGCACAGTGGGCCAAATTTCACTTTTACTGGACAAAATTCATAACTAATTTAATATTAGGGCTATAATCACTAAAATTAGCACGAGTACTAATATAATGTCTGCCCTTTTTATGAAGGTGCTATTTTTTTATTACGTTGCTATTGATACCTTTATTTTGCTTAGCAACAACCTATTTTTGGGATTTCCTGATATTTCACGAGTGATATATTTACTAAAATTAGCATGGGTACTAATATGATGTCTGCACTTTTTATGAAGGTGTTTCTTTTTATTTTGTTGCTATGGATACCTTAGCAACAACCTATTTTTGGTATTTGCAGATATTTTACTAGTGCTATATTCACTAAATTTGGCATGAGTACTAATATGAAGTGTGCATTTTTTATGAAAGCGCTTTTTTTATTTTGTTGCTATGGATAATTATATTGGTTAGTTACAATATCCTTAGTTACAATGGGGTAAACAAAAAGTCGTTATAACATCGTTAATTTGTAGCCAAAACATAGTAAACAGATAAGCAGAAAAAATGAAAACAGAAACACAATTCAAGTAACGTTGCAGTAAAAATGTAATAATATAATATATTTACACAAAATCTTTAAGTGGTACTTCTTTTAGTAGCTCTAGCACTCCATCTGGAAAGTCTTTGTTTTTTGGATGATGTGGTGTTCTCAAATTACTAATAATTGGATCAGATGAACACATCAATCTCCTTAACAAGTCTTCATTTGTTTTAGAACGGGAGCACTTTCTTTAAAAAGACTCCCGGAACTTCTTGAAGTCCTTGTTACGTGCTTCTTGTGCCTCTTCACTGAGCGTGCCAATTTGCAAAGCCATTCAATCCACAACTTGCCAACCATGAATAAGAATTCGGTGCAGGCTCTGTGGCATGTGGTACCATGGATACTGGTTCACATATCGTTCAGCTGTTTGCATGCAGAAGTCTCTAAATCGAGAAGAATCAATAACATATTGTGACGATAAAGTGCACAAAATAACATGCAACATCTTAATGATGATGACATCTAGTTGGAGAGTTTCAGCAGTCTTCATTTTGAAAAAATCGTCGAGCAGTATTGCCAGTGTTTAAAGATCCTAAACCACAAGTCCTTGGAAAATCAATTAAAAGCCAATCTTCATCACGAAGTTTCTTTTGAATTGATGTCTTTCTATCTTGATTTATTTTTATTTCTGATGGTTCTCGTGTTGACTATTTCTGTATTGTTAATTTGTAGCTTATTTTGAGAAGGCATTCCATAGTTCTGATCCATGCATGGAGAGTTGAAAGCCCATAATTGAGTCCAGTTTTAGTAATTGGGAAATTTTTTGCAGTATTTAAGTCATTCATTTGTTTTTTGGATTGCAACCACAAACTGAGCAGCATTGCGATGATTTTGTTGCTGTGGATAGTGCTGTGGCAACTTTCCCATCCACCATTGTAATTTCAATTTTGTGCAGAACTGTTAATTTGTTATACTTTGTAGTAAATAATTTTTCTATTGAGTTGTAAAGGAATTGTTCTTCTTCTTTTAATACGTCTGATGTTTCTTTTTTATAGGAGAACCTTATTGGTCTGCAAAATAAAGTGGATAATGGATGAGGGTTGGACCAAATAATCTTCCTTTCGCCATTACAATATCCAGATAACTGCAAAGCCACAAAGCAAGTGAGGAATAAGCTGGCTTCATTTGTAATATTTCTGTTTTCTTCTTCTGTTGTTATTTGAGTATAAAGGCTTTGGCCAGTTGATCCATAAAAGCCAGCTTTGGACGTTAGCGTCATTCGTTGAAGATCATTCTATTAAACGTAGTGCTGTATGATTGACCAATGCTTGCATGTTGACCTCTGCAGAATAGTCAGTGACAGTCCATAGGTTATTCTCTGGAAGACAAAGTACTTTTGCTTCCCGTACATTATAAGCTGGATATAAATTACAGCCTTTTCTTACAGCATTGTTCCTTAGGCGCTGATAATTAGACTTGCTCAGATTATTTTCAGATATCCTTCCTTGTTTCCAAAGTTTGCAACTGCTAGCAAACAACAGCTCGTTTGAAGAACTTGCCAGTGATTCAAGTTTTAACACTTTTCTTCTTTTAGATTTATCAGATGATTCTTTAAATGATTTACAAGGCCTTCCAAGAGATAATTTAGGTGTTAGAAATTTTTATCCAAAATATACTATTGTAACGTCCACTTGCAGCCCATTGCTTTCTGTATTCAAAAGTAAATTTTGAAAATTGAACCTTACATTTAGAATTGCAATGTTGTTCACTAAAAAATTTAAAAACCACCAGCTTATCTTTTTCATTTGATAATGATAATTTGTTTTCTCTTATAAATAAATGGATTTGATTTCTATTAATGCTTGACATAATAAAAATAGTCTAAAGTTAAAAATAAAACAATTTATCAATAGGTTTTCATTTATTTTATTTAGAAATATTTTCTTTTAATTATTATAATATTAACTTTAAATAAATAGTCTTATTTTTGAATCAAAATATTCATTATATTAAAACATATTGTATTATTTGTTCGCGATGTTATATTTTATATACAATATCAGGGGTGGATCCAGCATTGTTTGGTGTTTGAGATATCTAACTTCCAGACATGTAGCTAACTCTAAACATTTATATGTTTATACTTATGTCAAATAAGGATGGTTTGCAAAAAATTGCGATGATTGGAGCCTGGGAACAAAAAAGCACCAAAATTTGAGACGTACCTGCCCCAAACGTGAGAGCAACAAGTTGATAAAACATTTTTTGTACTATTCTCAACAAGACTTATTTTTATCAATAAATTTTAAATTTCATAGTAAAATATTTTAGCGCTCAAAAATTATGACCATATAAAAATTGTAACCCCATCGAATTGAGGGGGATTCAAACTTTCAAAAAGTTAATTTAGCAAATATTAGCAGCTAAATTAAACATATTTTCATAATATGGATATAAAAGCTTCAAAATATGTATACAAAATAACAGGATACTACAAGATTTTCTATTTTTTGTATTTTTTAAACCAAAAAATACACTTCAAATATTCTTTTAATGAAGTATTTAAAATTATTATAACTTATTTGTTTTCTTACCTATTTTAATCTAACAACTCTTAAAATGCAGAAAATAGACAGTTCAACAACAAAATAATTTTTAATCTGCAATATTTAATACAGTGTTACATTATTACCATAGATTTAGTAAACAACATTTTTTGCTTTATAATATTTTTTTTCTAATTTACGTTTGCATATACTTTAACCACATAATTAGTCTATTCATGAAAATTTTAGATGAATATAAAAGGTTTTAAATTGTTTCATAATATCTATAAAAAGGTTTAAAACCCTTACGACATCGAAATTCTGACTTTAATTTTTATACTTTTGTCCAGTCAGTGGCCCACTGTGCAAAGTATAAAACTTATTAAATCCTATTGAAATTATTAAAAAACAGTCGTCAGAAAATGCGCATTTGACCGCAAGCCACACTAAATTTAAATAGTTTTATGCGTGTTTTTTAAAAATTATTAGTTTGGATTTATAAACTGAAATTTAAAAAAAAAATAATTATATTAAAATACATAAAAAAAATTCCCACTCCCCCTTTTAATAACCCCCACCCCTTTTATTAAATTTTGACTAAAACTCTTACCCCCTTCCTTTTTATTCCAGCCCCCTTCCTGTATCAAGGACTCAAGAGTAGTTGGTATGGGACATTCGGCTTTGTAAAATAGTTTGATATGTTCAAAAAAATTTAGGAACATGTTCAACTCCAATTTGATATGTTCAAATGGTGAAGGTTTCTTATGACATATGAAATTCTTCCATTTAATTTATTGGTAGCTTTGCTCAAACCTTTTGGTTAACTAAAACCTTATTACGTTCACACTCCGTGTAGCTGTGGCCCCATATTGGGAAAGATAGTAATGATTTGTTGAAATTGTTTCTTATTCACTAAAGTGTAAAAAATTTATAATAGTCCGATTTTTATTTTGCCCAGTACATGAATCACAAAAAAGCTGCAAATGTGATACATCTTTTGATAAATGTATTCAAAATAGTGCTTCAGCATGGTTGCTACATCGTCTGCTCCCTTTCTAGTGTAAGTTTTATTGCAACAAAATAAGTGAGCACTATTTGATCCTAAGTAGTGTATATTAAATGTGTACATAAAAAACTATGATAATAAATTTCATTTAAAGAAACATTAAGACAACTCATATTTTAGCAAAGTCAAATGGAAGAGCTGCATGGCCAATTTTTGCATTACAACGCTTGCGACATTAAGATATTTTGAACAGCACAACGAATATTAATAATAAAAAAAAATCCCTGAGTTTTCCAGCTTTTCCCTGAAATTATTGCTGTTTACATGTTTTGCAAGTTTTCCAGGTTGAGTGGCAACCCTGTGAGTTGTTTCAAATTTTTTTATAATTTTTCTTTGAGTGATGACTGAAAAAGCTTAAAAAACAATCATATTACAAAAATTTATACCTAAACTTGTATGTATAGAAAATGTTTTAAATAACCGGAAAAACTAAAAATTAAAAAAATATTCGGAGTTCCGAAAATATCCGGAAAAATAAAGACATTAATAAAAATAATTTTTTTCGATATCTCAAAAATTATTTTTATTAATAAGTCGAGGTTAAAGTTTTAAAGCTACATGACTGTTTTCACATATAATGTTTATCTTGTAGTAGTAATTCTTGAATGAAATGTACAAGTTTAGAGCTCTTACAGTAAGCAAATTAATGAAACAAAAATTGCCAAAATTAGGGATGTATCGGAATTCCAGCTGGAATTTGTAACTTTTAGGTCATTCCAGTTCTGGCCAAGTTTATAATATTTAAGGGCGGAATGTCAGAATTTGTTTTTTAATTTATTTATTGAAGACATATGACAGAATGTGTAAACTAAAACAAAAAATCATTGTCCTACAGGGCAATGAAGGACTATGGGTAAACCTGTGTAAAAAATACAAAATGCTTAAAAAATACGATGCAATTTTAGGTAAAGCTACAGTTTAACACTCTTAAATAATTTTATTTTTTGCTTGATGCGCTCTCATTAGTGGAGAGTTTTTAAACATTAGAAATATTAATTGAAACAATAAAAGAAAAAAGATTGCTGCCGTATGCCAAATCCTCAGTCATGTGGCAGCACTTCCTTGTAGAAGCAGGGTATAAGATAGTCGATGTAGTAACACTCCCTTGTAGCAGCAGGCTATAAGATAATGAATTAGTAGCATTACTTTGTAGCAGCACATCCTTGTAACAGCAGGCTATAAGATAGTCGATGTATGTACTGAAGCCAATACATATTCTTTATGTTTATATTAAAAAGTCATTACTTTAAGCTAGTTTCCACACGAAAGCGCAACAAGCCATAAAATAAAATTATTTTAGACTACTTATCTGCAGCTTTGCCTAATTTTATTTTTAGTAATCACTTATATAAAGATTTCTAGAAGTTTAGGAATATTGCGGTGCAAAAAGAGTTGCTATTCAATTTTGGGCAACAAACAAGCTCTTTTTTCATCAAAATGTTACTTGCCTCTGACAATAGTTTATCTCATTTTTAATGTTTCTTAATTTTTAAATAGTTAAAAAGTATTGGATGCCTAATACAGTAAATATTTCATATATATTTCATATATATATACATACATATATATATATATATATATATATATATATATATATATATATATATATATATATATATATATATATATATATATATATATATATATATATATATAGTATATGTATATGTATATGTATATGTATATATATATATATATATATATATATATATATATATATATATATATATATATATATATATATATATATATATATATATATATATATATATATATATATATATATATATATATATATATATATATAACGTGGGAGCAACAAGTTGATAAAATAATTTTTTTTAGTATTTTTATCTAAGTTTATAATTATCAACAAATTTCAAATTTCATCTAATAATTTCTTATTTTTCGAAAATCATGACCATATAAAGTTTTAACCCCCTCAATTTGAGGGGTCTGTAAACTTTGTAGGGTCATAAAAACTAAAAACTAAGAGGTTATTGCATGAAATTTGAAATTCGTTGATGAATATAATATATATATATATATATATATATATATATATATATATATATATATATATATATATATATATATATATATATATATATATATATATATATATATATATATATATATATATATATATATATATATATATACAGCTGTGAGCATGAAAATAGCAGTACCAAAATACTATTCGTTTTTTCAATATTACTCTCCTTCTGTTAATACAGAAGGGCTAATTTTTTATGTGTGTATGTACTAGAATGAGATAAATAAATTGAGCATATGAGAATTCATTACATTGTAGAATATCTTTATTTTTAATAAAAATATTGTAATTGACAAAATGCATTAAAATAGCAGTGGTTGTATTAATTTTAAAGTTAGTTAACAAAACTTGAAGAGATTTAAGTATTTTTCGTTGAAAAAGTAAGTACTACTTCAATTATAACATATTCTTTATTTATTTGAGTATGCGTAATGGTAAAATTGTTTTCTAAACCTTTCAAAGTGGGCCGAGGACATCATTGTACACCAGCAGAACGCAACATTATTTTGAAACACTATAGAGAGGGTAAATCTTACTCATATATGCAAAATATTCTCGGATGTTCAGCAAAGATGATTTCAAATGCCATAAATTATATAGCAAAAGTTGAAAAACGAGGGGGAAAACGTAAGACTACCGCGCAAGAAGACCGAAGAATTGTTATATTTGTTAAAAGCAAACCATTTTCATCGGCCAAGCAAGTCAAAGATGATCTTGACCTACAGGTGAGTGAAACAACAGTTCGTAGACGCTTACAAGAGAAAAGTTTGTATGCACACAGTCCACGAAAGGTCCCTTTGTTGACAAAAAAACATACCGCTAAACGTTTGCAGTTCGCAAACCAACATCTGAATTAGCCCATTGAAAAGTGGCGCAACGTATTATGGACTGATGAGTCAAAAATAGTTCTTTATGGAGGTACAGGTTCAAGACAATATTTAAGACGTCCATCTGATACAGAATTCCAGCAAAAATATACCATTAAGTCTGTAAAACATGGTGGAGCCAAAGTCATGGTATGGGGCTGTTTCTCATATAATGGTGTCGGACCTATTTATAAGATTAATGGTATTATGGACCAACATATATATGTCGATATCCTCAATAATGTCATGCTGCCTTATGCTAATGAAGATATGCCGTTAAAATATGTCTTTCAACAAGACAACGACCCAAAACACACTAGTCACAAGGCAAAAGAGTGGTTTCAGGTCAATGGGGTTGAGGTTATGGAGTGGCCTGCTCAGTCACCTGACCTAAACCCCATTGAAAACTTATGGGGAGACGTTAAAAAAGCAGTTTCTACTGCTAATCCAACTAATGCTCAGCAGTTATGGGAAGCTACTCAACAAGGATGGTACGCAATACCAGCAGAAAAATGTCAATGCCTAGTTGACTCAATGCATCGGCGTTGTGAAGCCGTTATCTCAAACAAAGGTTTTGCAACGAAATACTAAGGGTAAATATTGTTATATTAGACTTATTTTTAACTTTATAATGTTCAAAAGTTTGCAATTTTAATGTTTAATACCATAAAAAATAATTTTTTCTCTATTTTCAGATACCACTGCTATTTCAATGACTGCGAGCTTTCTTGATATTATTGTTTTTTTTTCTGAAATAAAATGTAAAACTATTATTGATGTAATTTTTTTTTGTTTTATTAGATTGAAGTGTCAAAATAAATGCAATAAATTTTTTTCAGTAATAAGTAAAAAAAAATTGCGCAATAGTTTTCAAAATATTCCAGGTACTGCTATTTTCATGCTCACAACTGTATATATATATATATATATATATATATATATATATATATATATATATATATATATATATATATATATATATATATATATATATATATATATATATATATATATATATATATATATATATATATATATATATATATATATATATATATATATATATACATACATATATGTAAATATATATATATATATAAACTAGTAGAAAATCACATAACAATTTTTTTTTTTTTTTACACTGTGTTTCATCAACAGACTCATCTGAAATGCATTTCTGGCGAGTCTTTGTGGATGAAACACAGTGTAAAATGAAAAAAAAAATTGTTAAGTGATTTTCTACTAATTTATAATTGCTCTGTTCTTTTAAGAACATTGAGCTCTCTATTTTGTAGAATACATTTTTAAAATTGTTTATATATATATATATATATATATATATATATATATATATATATATATATATATATATATATATATATATATATATATATACATATATGAATAACAAAACATATCAAATTCAATTATTGGCTAAGTTGGATTGCATATTAGTATGGATCTTATATTTAAAGATGACTATGAATAAAATCTAGTAAAAAAAAGTTTTAGATAGCTCAATTTCAAAAAAAACGAAAATTTATACAACACATAAAATATTTTAAAGAATTTTTGTCTTTCATTGAATAAAACATAAAAAGTTAACTAAAATGTAAATATAGAGTAATATGAATTGCTATTCAATATCTTATACAATAAGTTTCAATAAAAAAAAACAAGATATACTGCATGCAACTGTAACATGCTTTTTTTTTATCTCATGACTTTTTAGTGCTGGGATACTCAACTTGAAAAGTTCAATTACTTTATGGAATAGTTTGCATTTAGCCTGGCTGTTATAATTAGCCAAAAAATCAAACAAAGAATAACTGTCCTTGTTTAACTGTTCTTCTTTGAAATAAGTTTTTTTTTCAATTTTCTCATTGTTACAATTCTAAAAATGCAGCCACAATTTATTATAAAATAAATTATATACATGATATGGGGTATTTTTTGATTGTCAAAATAAACTGTTTCAAAAATAGGTAGAATCAGCTTAAAAAAATAATTGTAAAATAATTAACTTGTCAATCAAATTTCTGTGACTTTTCTAAGACAATTAATTTATAATAATTAAATATTAAAAAATAATAATATTAAGAGTAAAGAATTATAATGAGTAAAAATAAATGAATAAATAAAACTCAGTTAGTAGTACTTCATCAGTTTATATTTGCTGGTGATAGGTATCTACCTTGTTTTCCTCGTTTATATAAATAACGAAAAGTCTATTTTACACTATTTTGAAATGTTTACACAAATAATATAGTTATATAATAATGAAGATAATCTAAGTATTAGTGTAAAACTTTGCAAAACATAACACTTTGCTGATACTAATCAGAAAATATTATTTTTTTTCATATAAAATCTATTAAAAAACCCAATAAAAACTAACTATAAACTTACATGGGTGCATGCACGGCTACGTTCAAACAAATTTAGTCTAATTACTCTTTAAAAAAAGTCAAAGCTAGCGGAACGCTATTCAAAATAATACACTTTGTAAACTATCCAATCTAAAACACTTTGTTAACTATGAAAAATTAATAAATATGTATTAATATATTAATTTAAATTTATACAATTTTTATCTGTCATTGTAAGATTGACTAAGGAAAATAAACGAACTATTACTTGTTTTTGTTTACAACTTCGGTTATTGTTAGAATATAAGAATATATGGACGGCCATTTTATAATTCGACTGCATTAAATTTTGTGTTGATACGGAAAATACGGCAAACGAAAAACTTGACCTAATTCTGAGCCATGGGATCGTCTGCCAACCATTTAAATCAAGAAAAAACCGTTCAAAAATACAATTAAAAAACCGTTCCAAAATTCAAAAAAAATATGAAATCCTAAATTATAAATATACTAATCAACTAAATAAAAGGAGTGAGATTGTTTCAAACAAAAGTGCAAACATAGAAACAGATTCTTCCTTTCTCAATTTGACACTGGCGATTAGAAAAGATGTTTTTTCCATAATATTATTATTATTGTTATTATAATTGTTGTTATTATTATTGCTATTATTAATATTATTATTATTATTATTATTATTATTATTATCATTATTATTATTATTGCTATTGTTTGTATTATAATTATTCGACGTCAGAATTCATTCCTTTGTTTTCTTTTGAATTTTTTTTGAATTTTGTAACGGTTTTTTAATTGTATTTTTGAACGGTTTTTTCTTGATTTAAATATATGGCTGATGAGTGCCAAAAACGGCATGAAACTTTAAGTACCGTAAAATAGTTATTTTTTCTCATCTAACCTTTTATTTATTTATTTATTGATCTATTTTGTGATTATTTCACTTTATATTGATCACTCTTAAATCGAAAAAGAGTTGATTATTATCAAATAATCAAAACAACAATATTTTTGCTCCATACGTTGAGCACTCTACTCGAGTCACATATGTGATGGAAAAAATAAACTTTGGATATTCAGTCAAGAACATTCTGATACCATCCATTAAAGACTTCAAAATGCAATTATTGGATAAAACTGAAACTTTAATCAAAAGAATGCGATGGAAAGCGTTTTTCTTTTTAAACAAGAGTTCAAATAGTAAGAACAATTTTTATTATAACTACGGATCTAATCACCCAAATCAAATTATAGAAATGCTAGCTTTTAAGAACGAACTCATTGATCTTGTAAAACACATTAAGTTTCAAAAGGTACAAAGCAATTTTCAAAATAAACTAAAACAAGATATAAACATTATTCGAAAATCTAATCAAACTTACACGTATGCTGATATAACATCTAATCTTTACAAATTATCTAAAAATGATTACAACCACTTGTTAAGAAATGCCATCACTTCACATTACAAATTATCAAACTCAAATATAATCAATAAAGTAAACATAAAAAGTAAACGTCTTTTGAAAAATCATGAAGTTTTCGATAAAATTGATATTAATACAACTTCCTATTGTTTTATCACCTTAAAAGACTATAAAGATAATTTTGAAAACAATCTGACTGTCCGTTCATTGAATCCTGCTAAAAATGAGGTTGGTAGAATTAGCAAGGATGTTCTTTCTAAAATTAATACAGACCTAAGAAGTATATTACAATTAAACCAATGGAAAAACACCGAAATTTTATCGAAATTTTATTAAACTAGTTGGTTTCATTTTGCAATGACTTTTTATCAACTCATTTAAACAAAATTTTCAGAAAAAGAAAATTAACAATTTATGAGTGAAGAAGCATAGTAAGTGATGATGGGTAGTAACATAAGTTGTCTGAAAGATCTCTTGAACTTTGGAAGTCTAGAACTTCAAATAAAAAAATGGAAAGAAATTCAAGTGTGATAATTTATAATCATAAAAATATAAATTATATATCATAAAAACATTGAAAAACAAAACAAAAATTTGTATTTAAAGAAAAAATAAATTCCTGATTGCACCGATAAAGTTAGAGCAGTTGCAAATGAAGTGTGAAAGAATTGGTTGCAAATTTAGAAACAGTGATTCAATTTTTATTCAGACAGTCCAAAAATGGCACCGAAAATGCAAAACATTTTTTCATAGATTACCTAATGTTGCCAGATATCCAGCTTTTATAGAGAACACATTAAAAATCATTTTAAAGTTCGATCCTTAAAATATATGATATTAGCAACCTAAATCCATTAAAACATTTGAGATCATATAAATTTAAACCTAAAATGCATATTTTTAAGCTGTGTTACTAAATTATTTTTTCAATTCAAAAACAATAGCTAAAAAATTTATATATATATATACATATATATACATATATATATATATATATATATATATATATATATATATATATATATATATATATATATATATATATATATATATATATATATATATATATATATATATATATATATATATATATATATATATATTTACAAACACACTAAGGGTGAAAAAAATATAACTTTTTTGCCATTTGCCTGCCACTTACAAGTTTTGCAGCCTAGAAAATAGTTAAAAGCCTTCTAGTACTAGTGGTAAACTTAAATGCAACTAAATGTATAATATGCAAGAGGGGTATAGAGGAAGTATCGAAAAAAGTAATACATCAAAATGATGTATTACTTGAATGGCTCCTAACACAAGTTAAATCTAACACGCTTTAATTTGATACTAATTATTAAATCAAATCATTAAATAAATTAATTAATAAAGTTATAATAATTATAACTTTCTAGCTAAATACTAACTTATAAAAATTCTTGAATATCTTGAAATTAAACTTAAAATTAACCTAAAACTAGCATTGTTATATATACACTTTTGATATATAAATGAAGAATGACCTGTAGCATAGTTTTTAAAGCCTTGCGTGAACTGCACTTCTTGTACAAAATTAATTTAGTAATAAGAAACACTTTGGTAAACAGTCTGGAAACACAACCTGTTATCAATAGATTTTTAACTTTTATGTCAAAAATCTACTTTGCATGAAGGTTATTAAGCTAATATAGAAAGGCAATTATTTTGGAGTTTGCTCTGACTATTGATTTACACAAGATATAAACTGTCAACAGATTGATTGTGTTATGTAATGAAGATAATGAACGTTTTTAAAAACATGGTTGTAACTGAAAAATCAGTATTTACAAATTGATTTTATTTTCACAAGAAAGAGACAAATTCAAAGTCAAGGCTTGACTTAGAACTTTTCTATTTCTGTCAAATCAATCTGTTGAAAGTTTATATTTTGTGTTAATAAATGGAGACTTCCACTGGAGACTTTAAGACATTTCACAACAATGGAACGAAGAAATACATATGCAATATTGATTGAAGAAAGCTTAAAAAACTTTTAAAAGAAAAACTTTTTTATCTGAATAATGTTTTCACAGGCAGTGGAAACATTTTAGAGATTATTTCGAAACTATTTGAAATAATCTCTGTAAATTACAGAGATTACATTACAGTGTAATGAAATTATTTCTGAAATGTTTTAAATAAATTTTTTCTGAAATGCATTTATCAATATAGGTTAAAAATATCAATTTTTTGAATTTCTGAAATGCATTTATCAATATAGGTTAAAATTATCAATTTTTGTTATTAACCTCCTCAAGGCCGAGGAGGCTACTTAATAGTCTTAAAACTCTATAACTTCAAAACACGAACCTTGACAAACAAGGCCGCTGCGCGGAAAAAAAAGTTGAGCGCAGTACTACCAGGGACGTGATGGAGATCGAACTCGGAACTTCTCGCTTATGAAGCGAGTGTTTTACCACTACACCAGTACTGCATATATGTGTGTGTATATATATATATATATATATATATATATATATATATATATATATATATATATATATATATATATATATATATATATATATATATATATATATATATATATATATATACATATACACCTACTAACACACACATACGCAGACATATACATACAAATAGGTATATATTTTATCTATCTAGAAGTATATACATAAATACTTATCAGAACCATTAACTATTTTATTAAAGTGTTTTAGCATCAATAATATTTAAACAACAAAATATTTTAATTATATTAGTTTTATTACTTATACAATGAAACCAGTTTAGAAAACAAGGTTTTCAAAATAACATTATTATAAAGTAAATATTACAAATAATATTAGAAAATTAAATTAAAAATAAAAATTTCAGCTTTTTAGAAAAAGCTTATACTATATTTACATTTTACAAGACAATATCTACTCTCAAAAAATCTTATTCCATCATATTCCATAACATTTGTTCTAATTTCAGAGCAAACTGTTTGCGGACTATTTTATTATGTTTAGATTGTTCCCTTTTTTTTCTGTGGTTTGAAAATTCTTAAATTAAATATCAATTATATAATATTCAATAAATTTTGGGTTTGGGTTCAATTCATTTTTTTCCTTTTGGTTTTCATCGAAAGATGAAAACCAAAACGAAAAAAATAGAGTTACAAAACAAAACTCAATAATTATTTAATTCGAAGTTGAAGCAATTTTTAAGCTTTATAGATCATAACTGACGCTTCAAAATAAGTTGAATCTTTTCAAGTAAAAAATTCGGACAATAACTAAAAAATACTAGTTTTTCTAGCGATTGATGAATTGAGTTCATTAGTTATGAGTGAAATAACTATTAATCATTGAAAGCATAAATTGATTGCAAGAGAGCTCAGTTCAAGTGTAATTCGACATTTGTCTTATAAACAGTGCTAGAAATGAAAATAATTGGATTCAATGAGATATTGTTTTTACATATATTTTCATATCCTAGACTACCTACAGAAGTAAATTCAGACAAAATACTTCATCACAGCTCTCGGCTCAAGATTATGGTCAAAATTACAAAAATTAAATACAGTACTAAAACAACTATAGCTTTAGCCATCATTTATCCCTTCATTGTTTATCAAACCATATTAAAAAATTTACAAGTAATATAAAAATTAACCAGTCAAAAATTAAATACAGTACTAAAAATTAACCAGTACAAGAATTAAAAACAGTACTAAAGCAACTACAGCTTTAGCCATTATTTATCCCTACCTAGTTTATCAAACCATATTAAAAAGTAATATAAAAATTAACCAGTCATAATCCGAAAAAATCTTTAAAAACATGATGATTTTTAAATCATACCATTTTCTTTTGTTTTGTTTTTTACCATTGCATCATTATTATTTTTTTACCATTGCATTATTATTTATTACTTTTTTACCATAGCATCATTATGTGAAGGCCTGATATATATATGCTACTGGTAACATATAACCCAGTACAATCTGCTTCATGGCCTGCTGCCTTGGAGGATATGCCTTTTTAGGCAAAGGCTAGGAGATGCAATCTCTGTTACATTGTTTCCAGTTTAGGATAATGAACGCTGGATCTTCTTGACTCGATACATGGGTTTTGCTTGTGTCTCTGTTTTTATGACTAGGCAACTCATTCTATTATCTCCAAATGAGGGTACAGCTCTAAAACTCAGTTTTATGGTTCTAAGGCCGGCTGGTAGTCAGGTTTCCCAAACTCTGTGGCAGCTCTCAGAGAGGCTGATTCCATCAACAGCAGAAAAATATTAAAGTACTAACAGTGCCATTTTGCGCATGGATGGTGTCCCTGTTTGTACTTTTGGTGCGCATTGCCAAGGCCACATTGGAGCCCTTTGTTACGGCTTAGGGTTTATTAGTGGAAATGAGCCAAGTGCTTGGGCTATAAAACAGTACTGAGTACTATCGGTGTTTTGAGTCAAGTTCTTTAACAAATTTAAAAATGAATAAAGTAACAAAAACTATAAAACACAAAAAAACCACAGTCATCACCAAGTTCGCTAAACCTATCATTCACCAATATTCGTGGTCTTCGAAATAAATTTTCTTATGTTGAGTCTTATCTTTTGCAAAGTTCACCAGACCTACATGCTCTTTGTGAGACTAACTTGAGTTCAGCTGTCTCATCTTGTGATCTTAGTGTTGATGGTTATCTTTCTTTAATTCATAAAGACTCCAATAGTCACATGCTTGGCCTAGGCATTTACATACGTAAGAATTCACCCATTTGTCGGGAAACTAGGTTTGAATCCACATTCTACTCTTTTGTGTGCTTTCGTTTAGCACCACTTCACTCTATCATCTTTCTTTTTGTTATATATCACACTACTTCATCTCAAGACTGCACTCTTCTTAATGTTATTTCTGATTATATTGACCAAGCTCTCATTCTTTATCCATTAGCCAATATTGTTGTTGTCAGTGGCTTTAATGTTCATCACACTGAAAGACTTGGCTCTAGTGTCAGTGACTCCGCAGACATTAAAGCCCACAACTTTTGCCTTTCTCAATCCCTAACTCAAATAGTCAACTTTCCAACTCGCTTTCCAGACAACCCGAATCATTTACCTTCTCTACTCGGCTTATGTCTTGTTTCTAATCCTAGTCAGTGCTCAGTCTCACCACACTCACCTTTAGGTGCTTCTGATCATGGTTTGGTCCATCTAAAACTATTATCTCATTCTTCTTTACCATCAGAATCCCCCTATCATTGTACAACTTACAACTACCATAAAGCTGATTAAGACTCTTTCTGTGATTTTCTTTGTGATGGCCCAAGGTTAGAAATCTTTTGTCTTCCTGTTGACAAATGTGCTTCTTACATAACTTCGTGGATTCAGGCTGGCATGGAATCCTTTATTCCCTCTCGATAATTCCAGGTCAAGCCTCACCCTTCTCCATGGTTTTCCTCACATTGTGCTGCTGCAATTGCCAATCGAAAACATTACTTCCATATCTATCAGCAAAACAATTCTCCAGAAAACAGACGTCTGTTTATTACTGCTAGGAACTATAGTAAAAAGATTTTGTCTAATGCCAAAGCCTGCTATTCTCAGATCATGAAATCTCGTATTTCATCACAAAAATTAGGCTCTTGTGACTTCTGGAGAATCTTTAATAGTATCAATAATAAGGGCAAGTCTGTAATTCCACCTCTTTTGTACGGTTTAGACTTTGTCACCTCACCTAAAGACAAAGCTGAACTGTTTGCCAAGAACTTTTCATCAATATCATCTCTGGATTCCACTAGTTGGGTTCTACCTGATATGGCTGTCAAACAGGTTGATCCATTGCTCGACATCCATATCACTCCAGCTTTTGTATCTAAAGTGATTTCCTGCTTAGACTCTTCTACAGCTTGTGGCCCGGACAACATACCGGTTATAGTCTTGCAGAAGTGTTCTTCGGAGCTGTCGTCTATCCTTTCAAAACTATTTATTAAGTGCTTATCAGAGTCTTGTTTTCCAGCCTGCTGGAACGCAGCATCTGTTATCCCTATTTTTAAAAATTCTGGAGAGCTATCTGATTCGTCTAACTACCGTCCCATTAGTCTTCTTCCTATCATAAGCAAGGTTTTTGAATCTTTAATTAACAAACACTTAATCTCTTATCTAGAATCTCATAACCTAATTTCTGATCATCAATATGGATTTAGATCTTCTAGTTCTACGGCTGATTTGATAACAGTAATAACCAATAGGTTTTATCGCGCATTAGATAAAGGTGGAGAGGTTAATGCCATCGCTCTTGACATTTCTAAAGCGTTTGATAAAGGAAAAATTATAAAAATGTATATGTGGAGTTCTATTTATTTTTTTAGAAATTATCTTCAATAAATTAGGTCACCATAATTAATCAAATTAGGCTCTAATAGAAAACATTGTCAAATGCACCCAAATAATTTAGGCTATAAAATATTAATTTCATATTTATCAAACTAACACAATTAAACTAGATCATTCTATTTTTTAAGAGGTCATAACAATTGTTGTTCTACTCAGGCTGTTTCGAACCTAATCAATTTGTCAGAAAGCCTTGATTCCACATCATACAAGCAAGTTGCTTCAGGCATAAATTAAAACAAGATGGAGCAAGAAGGCATTAAGAGGTCAGTCCTTTAAAATATCTACAGGTATTTTCGTTATAAAATTGTAGAAAAAAGATTTAAACATTCATAATCTATTATATATTCTAAATTATATAACTTATAGATAAACATTTATTTGGGTTGCTAACTTTTTTGAAATATTTGCATTTTAAATTTAGTTAAGAGTATGTTTTAAAATATATTTAATTTAATTATACTATATTGTTACGGTTGGAACTAAAGCCAATAAATCTTCTAAAAGGTTTTTAGATATCATTCCAAACAGTTATGGAATTAACTTCTATACTGGAATTAACAAAAAAAAAAAAAAAAAAAAAAGATGTCTAGTGTCGTTGAAAACAATGTAGTTAGCATGATGACATCGTTACAACAAAGAATTTAATTTAAATATAAAATAGAACAAGATGATCTTATATGAAATAATGAAACTATAACAATAGATATTGTATTTATTCAAGACACTTCTGAATTTATTCCTAATATTCTAATGGAAAGAGGTTTGGATCCTCTTTACAGTATGCTACCTGTATCCATTGATAAAGGTCAAGGATTTCTTAAAGTAATTGTAAATGTCTTTGACAAGACCAATAAAAATGAGATAAACATTGACAGCGGAGTTAAAAAGTGTTTTATTCTAGCTATTGTTGAAAATATTTCTAAAAACCATGGAAATCTGCAGAAAATCTTGAATAGATTAAATCTAAATGATGTTATGTATTACCTTGCATTTGATTTAAAATGTGCTAACAGCATCTTTGGCATACCTTCTCATCCTGGTAAATATGCCTGCTTCTGGTGTGAAAGTGAATGTACCCTAGAAAGTGGTATTCCAAGAACGTTAGGCTTTTTTATCATTAGTACAAAATGTTTGTTGAAATTAGGGCAAAGCAACTGCAGATGAAAGATTTTAAAGATGTCATAAGTTCTTGTCTTGTTTATTTTGATAAAAATCCTGAAATCTATCACTTTTGAAAATTAATCACTTAGTTCCGCCACCAAAATTACATCTTCTTATGGGAATTGTGACATACTTAGTAGGCTACTTTAAGGTCATTGGCCTATGTTTACAAATTGGCTTAAAGAACATTATATTTTACTTCAAGGTTATCATGGGATAGGCTTATAGCGCCACAAAACTTTTAGAAAAAGTAGATAGTTTAGAAAGAGATGTTTTAGCATCTCAAACTAATTCAATACAAATTGTTCTTTGCCTCAGAAAATTTTTAAAGGTTAAAGAGTGCGCATACGGACAAGAATTAGGCAGCAATGTTTCTTCAGTTATTGAAGAGTTCAAAATATCACTTTTTGACCTACAGCAGTATGCAAAAATACATTTAAATGCAGAGCTGAATGTTACATGGAAAGTACATAAAAAGGTTTGCCATGTTCTCCTACTTGTGAAATTTAATTCTTGTTCTCTAGGATCATATGCTGAACAGACTAGAGAGACTGTTAACAAGGCCTTTAAACCAAGCTGGTCTCGATATAAGCGAAGGACTGGGCATACAAATTATGGTAAACAATTGAAATTTTTTAATGCCACTTTTTGCATAGATAAGATGTAAACACTAAAATATATAATTAGTTATGTTAATATTTTTGCATTTATTGTTTTATTCTCTGTTAATTTCCTTCATATTATTACTATAAGGGGCTCTGGTGTATTAGAAGTTTAAAACAGTTTAAATTATTGTAGATTACATTTTAATACTTTAAATAGTATAATATAGGATCTTGATTTGAAAATAAATAACCAAATTAGTCATATCTTTTCAAGGAGGTAAATATAACTTTAAGGGGCTAAATTGGGTTGGAAAATTATTTTTTTTGCTACTTCTGATCTACTTTTAATTTATCCAATACAAAAAAAAAAAACATATTTAAGCAGTATTTATCTTTAAATGAAAAAAAATTGAAGATGGAGAAAAGTTAAACCTGGCGGTCTTTATGGCACACAGTGATATATATATATATATATATATATATATATATATATATATATATATATATATATATATATATATATATATATATATATATATATATATATATATATATATATATATATAAACATATAGTTATATATCAGGGTGTAATCTAGCTAATTCTAATAGGGTGTAATATCTATTCTAAAATGTTCATAACATTAAATTTAAAGGTTAAATAAATCCTAAATAAACTTTCTAAACAAAGATTGCCAAATTAAAGCTTTATTGAAAACAAATTATTATTATTAAAAACTAATAAAAAAATAACATGGGAAATTTTTATTTAATTATTGCATAAACCTTGAAATAAAATTGTCATTATTAGTATAACTACTCGATTGCATCAGGGGCATGGTGGCCCCAGAGGCCATGGAGGCCATGGGCTTTTTACTTTTTCATTTAAATATCGGTCTTTTAGCATTTTTTTAATATTATATTGCCACTTTTTTTATATTTTAAATATTTACTTTTAAATATTTTAAAATAAAAAACAACTGAGTAGTATTTTAAAAAAAATATGAAATAATTTTCAATTAAGTAACTACTATGTAAAACTACAATATGAAATCTTTTTATAATTAAGGTATGAGCGCTGTAGTGTCTTTATGCTTTGCAAAAATGCTAGTTAAAATGCAGAATTAAACAAAAACCTAAACTATCTATACAAATATTTTTCTTGAATTTTTTTTTTAATATATAATTTAATACAATTTATATTATAATACAATAAATAATATTACATAATAAAACTAAAATGTTAGATTTTTAGTTTTATGTTAATGGCTATTCTTCAAACAATAAAATAGAAAATCGTATTTAGTTACAACTCAGTAGCTAAGTTGTATTTGGTTACAAATTGGTGGCAAAGTTCAAGGGCTGTTGACTCGCATAAAAACATGTAATTTGTTTACAGAAGATTGTGGGATACCCTGGTAGTATAACATTTAAAAACAAATAAATATGTTGTTTTCAATACCCAAATGCTGTTAGTAATTGTTTGTTCTTATTTTATTTTGTAATCTACTAATCAAATTAATCTTATTCTTTTAATATTATTTAGACATTATTTTAAAAAAATTCATATTAGAATTATAGTTTTCTCATGTAACATTTTTCAAAATAGCAGCAATAGTATTAATATATCATGTCTTAATAAAGCTTATTGGGTCATAATAATAAGTTAATTTGTAAATCTTTAAATGAAACTTGATAAAATAATTTACTATGAAATATTTACATAGCAAATTATCATTACCAAGTTTCAAGTTTAAACACACACATATTTATGCATGTGTATGTATGTATATATATATATATATATATATATATATATATATATATATATATATATATATATATATATATATATATATATATATATATATATATATATATATATATATATATATATATATATGAAAAAATGTATGTATGTATTTACATACGTATGAAATGTATTTACATGATGTATGTATGTATGTATGTATGTATGTATGTATGTATGTATGTATGTATGTATGTATGTATGTATGTATGTATGTATGTATGTATGTATGTATGTATGCATGTATGTATATATACACACTTAACTCATAAAATCAACACAGATTGTTAAAAGAAAAACATAAAGGCATTATCTAATAATTATCAAATTAAATAAAACGTCAAAAGTACAGAATTCCATAATTTTGAATAACATCTAAAAGCTAGGTTTTTAGTATGAAGCCACTTTTCAATAAATTCCACCAACAATGTTAAATAGAATATAACAAGTCAATGATATAGATAAAGATTATGGTGAATAATTTTGGTTTGTTTTCATATTGGTCTCTAAACCATGCCTAATATCCATCAATTCACTTTAAAGTATTGCCACACACTGTTGACACAGTCAGGCCTCTTTTTTAACAAGCTAGAAAAATCTGCATGAATTGTACAATAGTTTTCTTTATAAGAATTGTTTTTTTTTTTGTTAGCAAAAAATAGACAATCTTACTTATTTTGTTTTTTAAGTGTAAATGTTTAAATAAAGCATTTATATGCAGTATAATGCTAAAATCTATTTTTTTTAAGAAAATTGTTTTTAAAGCTGCTAGTTAATAATGACAACAACAACAAAACATTCAGGTAAGCTAATTCAAATTGTTCGAAAGTTTGTAATATCAACCCTCTTTACTCTGAATAGTTTTAATCAAACTTTCTAAATAATTTTGCTCGAAGTGAGATGTGAAAATACAGCTTAACTTTTTTTCGAGTTTAAAGCTAAACTTTTTTTTTAAGATCCTGACACAACTTTAACATAACAGTTATTGTAACATTTATTCTCTGATGAATAGAGCTTTTAAAACACAAACACATAAATTTGATATATTACTCTACTTGATATTTTAATAAAAATGGTTTTTAAAAGATATTGACACATAGATTTTATCCATTGCAAAGCTAAAATTTCGAGCCCCAAGGCCGAGTCATTCTCAATTTTTGCTTTTAATAAATCAATATTGTTTATTTCCTTGGGTTTAGCATTGCACACTGCAGGATTGAGTGGATTTTGTCTCTGTAAGTGCAATAACTACTTTATTATCAAACATTGTAAGTTCAATCCTATAGCTGATATTAAATGTCAAAATTCTTCCTGCAATATTAAAAACTTTGCAAAATGTCTTGAAGGTATTTATTTGATATTTTAGATCTGATTCTTCTTCTCTGGATAAAATTGGATTCTCTTTTTATATTGTAGATGAAGAGGTCCTCAAAAGTGACAGCGTGAAGGATTTTCATTAAGCATGAAATTTCATGAGCAATAAAGGCACAAAAGCTGCACTGAAAAGATTTTCTTCGTGCTTAAGTTCTATACTTGCTATTTAGTTTTATACTTACTATTTCTGTTTATAAATACTTTGGTTTGATGCTCCATCAAAACCAATTTTTCCATATTAAACTCCAAATATTTTGTCCCTTTGACCAAAATTAGGCATATCAATCATTTCTGTTATTCTCCTCACAGTGTGATCTAACATGCTTTGAAGAGTACACTTTGCAGAAATTTCAGAAAAATGTATATTCTCAGGATAGCATTTCAATTTTTCCACGAAAATATTGTGCAAGTTAGGATAAATATGTACATTGTGTACAAGAGCTGAGTTTCTGATCATTTAATATTGTTTATCGCTGAGATCAGTATTCATTTTTAATGCAAGAGCTTCCTCTACCCTCATATTAATAGGAATGGTTTTATCCAAAGTTTCATCAACTTTTTTTTATATCTAAAACATTAGATATATTGTTTTTTAAAAGAGGCTTTTTTTTTTTCTCAAGCAGTTTTTTGATATTTTGCAGAAGCTAAACATAAAGCTTCGATATGTTCAGTGGCTAGTTCTTTTTTTTTTTATCTTTTGCTTCGCTCTCCAAGAACACTCTAGTGTTTACGGGCCTTCCGGAACCAAAAATGGCTATTTTCATTGTTTATAAGATTTCTTTGAAGCTAACGATTTTCTTTTTGTATAAATGTATCATAGTTTTGTCCACATTGTTTCAGTTTTTTCTTCACCTTTGAAATGAATATAACTACAGCAAGCTTTACTTTATTTAAGTTTTCTTTGCAAATTTCTTTAGTATTTTTTATATCATTAAGTAAATCTATCCATAATTTTAATTTATCAACTCCTAATTCACGTATATTTGGGATGAGATCTAATCTTTCAACAGTTTTCGTTTTTAAGAACCATCAATATAATAAAACTAATATATCAGAAACATTTTAACAGGCCTTGTGATGAATAAATACTGCGCGACGCCTAAGCACGACGTGATATTTTATGTCATTAAATTCTTTTTATTTGCTTTTCATATTTATCGACATTAACTGCACCAATTTACTTAATTACTGCAAAACTACTTGAAATCATTTATGTAGAAACGTTATTATTTAAAAATGTTTTGAAATGTTTCATTTTTTAATATGTAAAAACATTTGTTTATTTTCTCGACGTTTGACACGTTTTGTCTCTAATAAACGAATAAAAAACATTATAACTAAACGAATAAAAAACATTATAAATGCTTATATTTGAATTTTTTTTCTACTCAAATATGTAATTCAAAGTTTTTCAAATAATTATTTTTTCTTTTTAAAAAGTCAGCGAGTAATAAACTGGAAATTTTAATATTGTTCAATTAAAAACTGTGCAATAGCTAATATTTTTACCATTGATTTTATATAATAATTTTTTATTATTATATAAAATTTTTATGAAAACAAATATTTATTTTTATTTATTTTCATAAAGCGGTTGATAAGCACAATCACTTGTATTACTAAAAAACTTTAACGAACGTTTTAAATAGATTTTTAATGTTTACAAGGAATTTTATTTATAGTAAAATAAAATAAAATAAAATGTTAGAATAAAAATCTTTGCGCAAATAAAATATTTTTTATTTGCACTTAACAATTTTTAAAATGTTTCCTCGAAATTACTCTTTAAATACATCAAAAAGTTAATAAATATTTTTAAATCTATGGAATAATTTTAAAACCTAACAAACCCCCGTAAAATAATTAATTAAGTTAAAAATCTAAAACTAAAAGAAAGTATTTTTGTTAAATTTTATCGACAACTTTGCTATTGCTAAATAATTTTATTAAAATGTTAGGTTTAAAAGATTTAAACTTTTTTTTTAATCTGAATTTTTTCTACTTGTAAATAATGAGCATATTTAATTTTTTAGTAATTCAAACTTTTATATAAACTGCGTGCTTTTTTTAAAATACTTTATTAAATGTTAAAATAATCGTAAATTACTTCATTAAAAATCCGCTCAAAAATTTCTTTAAATATACTCAAACAAAAAATTTTTAGCTCGACGTAAATAGCCTTAGCTACACGCAAAATCGCTCTTGGACGACATAAAATTCACATTGCCCAACGCTTTATCGCAAGGCCTGTTTTAATTTACATTACATATTTTATGTTATGACTTTTAACAATTTTCACATTGTTACATCCTGTAATAACACATATTACTTAGTTAACTTTATATTACAGAAAACACTAAAGTTGTTCATTTGAGCTTTTTCAAACATGCTGTACTTATAGAATAATAAATCGTTCTTTAAAATTGTCAATAAATATTTTAACAAACTCCTAAAAAGTATATAATGACAAAAGCACATTTTTTAAAACTATATTTAATATTTAAAAACTATATTAAAACAAGTTCTACAAGCAAAAAACTTAAATTTAAGTTTCCCGCAATTTCATTTGTTTATATATGATAATATATATATATATATATATATATATGATAATATATATATATATATATATATATATATATATATATATATATATATATATATATATATATATATATATATATAGTATATTTATATATATATAAATATTTACATATATATATATATATATATATATATATATATATATATATATATATATATATATATATATATATATATATATATATATATATATTATATATATATATATATATATATATATATATATATATATATATATATATATATATATATATATATATATATATATATAAAAATGGCGGAAAATAAGGTTTTGATGAAATCATCAACATTTGCTTTTACCGCAGGAGACTGCAGTAATTTTTTTATATTTCTAAAGTAGAAATGATAATTAAATGGAAAATATATATTTGTAGAACTCGGTGAAACATTTTTTTAGCTGATATATAAACAAACAAAAAAATACAATTATTCTCCCCTATTTTTTTAGAGAAGGCTTTAAATTTGAACAAAAAAAATCAACCTTTTTTTTTTTATTTTAGTATATTTGAAATAAAGAGTCAAAAAATTATTTTAAAAATAAATATACACTTTTATTTAAATTTCAAATTCTCTAATTTAGTTAAATAAAAACTCACATTTTTCTTTAAAAATAATATCAAATTTTTTCGCTTCTTTTACCTATGAAATACAAAATAAAAGCTTTATGAAAAACTTACTTTTACTTTTATAATAAAAAATCATTGTCATTTAATATCATATAACAAAGGGCACTTAATTTATAAAAAAAAGTGTTACAGAGTTTGTTGCCATTTTTTGTTGTTGTTTTGAGTCACTGTGCAGCGCAGAGTTACCATGTGTTACCAGTTAACTTGTTGGTTTTTATTATAACTTCAACTTAATGGTGTGTATTGACGATACACACAAGTTGTATAGTCACAAGAAACATTTATTTTTAAGACTACGATTAAACCTCATTACTGACCACGCTTAAAATATTTTGTTTTTTAAACTTGACCACGGAAGTTTGTTTTGCAAACTTAAGGAGTTTCAAAAATGTGCTGAAAAAAAAAGAAAATTTGAAAGATAATTCACATAAAAAAAAAAATCATAAAGAAGAAGAAATCTAAGCTCAAAAAACTAATATTGGAAAAGGAAAATATATTTATATACGTTTATAAAAAAAATGCTATATTATACGAAATGCTTTGTAAATTATTATGACTATATAAAATATATAATTTTTTACTCATTGCTTCATTAAAAAAAGTAACAAAGTAATTTTAATGATTGTTTACAACAAACCCATTTTAATTAAATTATCAAAAAATATTATACTTAATCAATTTTATATAAATTTAACATATTTATATAAAAGTAATTACGCATAATATTATAAATAATATATAATGTATTTTTTGATAAATCTTTTTAAACTTTTTCTATGATTACATTTTCTATGATTATAAACACTTTTAATAGCAAATAACTTTGACTTAAAAAATTAATGGTTTTTATAAGCATTAAAAAAAACTATTAAAATTAAATTTTTTTATAAAATAGATTTTAAAGGGGTTTTAAAAGCTAAAATATTCATTTGAAATTTATTAAAAACCATCAGACAAAAAATAAAACTGAAATATAAATTTAAGTTAATAACTATTTGCAACGTTTCAATATAAATGATAAAAAACAGGCTGCTAACTTCAAAAACAATTTAATTCTTAGGCGTCTTGTAGAATGAATTAGCTTAAAAAAATGAAGTATTTTATTAATGTGGATTCATTTATTGGTTTGTATAAAAAATTAAAAATTAAAAAAATGAAATTTATATACACTACTTAGATTTATTACTAATTTTGAAACAAAAATGGTGTCAACAAAATATGGGTCAGACAAAATGACAGATAGATGTCATTTTTTACCTAACAAGTATTTAAAGGGCCTTTACATTCATCATATATGGTAAAATCACACATATATAGTCTTTTTTAATAAAATCCTGCATAGGCCTTTTACAGCCACCACGCAACTGGAACTGCAAAAATGTCACTTAGAATAAACTTCTTAAATCTGAGAATTGGGATTTTCCAAATGATTTTACGTATTTTTTCAGCAACTTGCTTCTAAAAATCATTTCTCAAAATTTGCATTTTGCAATTCTTTGCAGTGTTCCAACAACAGCAAATATATAAAATTATTTGCAAGAAATAAACTACAATCTAAAAAAATAACAAATTTGTTTGGCTTAACATCTGCAAATGCTATTTCTTTACAAGTTTCACCCTTCTTGGCCAAAAAGATAAATAACTTATAAAGTCTTACTGTAAAATAACTTATAAAGTCTTACTGCAAACTCTACTTCAAGTAATAGATGTGCTTCGTCAACAAAAATATTGAGAAGTTGTTTACCTCAGACACTTTCAAAATATTGATCAATTTGAGATATTACAGTTAGTCTTTTAGTTACTGTTTTTTTTTCCAACTGAATTAGGTATTCACTTTGATCTTTTTTCTCTACTATCATTTCTTAATTAAAGACCACCTCTTAATAATAAATTAAATACAAAAAAGGATTTATGATTATTTTAAATTTTTACTGGAAATTTATTTGAGGAAATAAGAAATTTAAAAAAGAAAATAAAATTCTTTACTTAACTGCTTGCTTTTATTTGTATTAAGTTTGTTTAATAACAATAATGTCTTTTTTATTACAACAAACTGGTATTAGAAATTTATAAAACAAGAAAACTAAATTTGCTACTTGCTTGAATGTAAAACCTAAAAGCAAATTTAAATTTTTGAATGAACAATAGTCATATTAACATTTTATGACAAATGTTAGAAAAAAATAATTTTGTATTCTTGATAGCCACTATAGCGTGCAATTGCTTGCGATCAATATTCTTTTGTAATTAAGCAACATTGTAGGTTAAGCTCAGAATTAGAAATTGTAACTTTATTTCACTATGTAATTTATGTATAGAGAAAATTAGTATTAATTAGAATATTGAACTCATAATAAATGTGAAATATGAAATATATGAGCTCGTGTTTACTATTTTAAAAACTTTTTTTATTGTTCTATTTTTAAAACATATTTTTTTATATCACAATTTATTACATAATGGTATAAGGGTTCGTTCACAAGACTTCAGGCAGAATTTATATAATAATTAAAAGTAGAAGATCATTGGGTTCATCCACAAAGATTTTTATTAAACATAAACCATTATATAACTTAAAAAATCGCCCATCAATACCAACCAGTAAAAAATATATATATATATATATTCCAAAGAATACTCTTAAAATGAAAGCGACAAAAATATATTAGCATTACAAATAAATCAAATGTATTATTAAAAATGCCCTCTAAACTAAAAACTAAACTAAACTAAAACCTTTAAACTAAAACCTCTAAAAGCTAAAAACACAATGGGGTAGTTGATTATAAGTGAAATGGACAAGATCTTATTTATATAACTAAAGATACAATAAGCCAGAAGTAAAATAAAAACTTATTAGTTAATAATAAACTAATCACTTAAATTATAAATTTAAAATAAAAAATTTTCAGTTGCTAATAATATTTAATATAAAAACATTCACAAATATGATAACAATTAAATTTGGATATCACTATTGAAAGATAGCAAAAAGTAAGCTAAAACAGAACTAGGCTACCAAGAATTTCATTACTGTAATTTTGAAAAATTTGTCACTACTAAAAATACCTTTTTAACTTTGTTATGGGATTTAAATAAATTGCAGAAACCTGTTAATTTAGTTGCAAAACATTACAAATATTTATGAAGGAGAAAAGTTGTTGAATTGACAATAATTGATGAAAGCCTCGACATTATTATTTCTCTTTCATATTTGAAAATATCTTCAAAAGACTTAATCCTAAGCAGGTGTATAAGTTTTGAGATGACATTAACTTTCTAGCTTAATGCCAATAAAGCACTGTTACAAAAAAAAAACTCAAAAATTAATCTAAAGTTGAAACAGTTTTTATGCTTTATATATCATAACTGACGCTTCAAAACATATTTTTTCTGGTGAAAAATTTGGACAATAAATAAAAAAGGCTAAGTTTTTTTAGTTATTGATGAACTGAGTTCATTAGTTATGAGTGAAATAACTATTAATTTGTTGAAAGCATAAGATGATTACAAGAGAGCTCAGTTCAAGTGTAATTCAACATTTATCTTATAAGCAGTGATAGAAATGAAAATAATTGGATTCAATTAGATATTGTTTTCACATATATTTTCATATCCTAGACTACCAACAAAATTAAATTCAGACAAAATACTTCATCACAGCTCTCTGCTTAAGATTTCAACTAAATAACTTACATAAAAAATTTTTGGTCAAAATTACAAAAATGAAATACAGTCCTAAAAAATAAAAATCTTTTATCTCTTCATTGTTTATCAACCATATTATAAAATTTACAAGTAATATATAAATAAATTAACAAATCTTAAACTAAAAGAAACTTGAAAACATGATGATTTTTAAATCATACCATTTTCTTTTGTTTTGTTTTTACCATTGCATCATTATTTTGCATCATACGATTGTCTTTTAACTTTTTTTGGATAAATGGTAGGCAATACCAAATAAAACTAGCGAGATGACTCCCGATTTTGATTGGTTTAAAATTTATTATTCCGATAAAGTCCGAATCAAGTTTCGTATGCCGGACTACCAGAAATAACACGCACATGTTCAAGACATTATGTATTATTTTTCCCGCCAGCTTTCTTCTCATCTAACTTTACTAACAGCTGTTTATCATTACTAACATTTATTTAGCATCACTTATATTACTAACATTATTTAGCATCACAAAGTTTTAAAATATCAAAGATGGTATGATTTATTTGACAGATAAGTTTTGTGCAATAAAGTTGATTATTTTTGTTGATTAAACATAATATATTATAGGTGTCTTTCTATATTATATGTATATTATATCATATAATATATTAGAACGACACCTATAATATATTATGTTTAATAATAACATACAATATATGTTATTGTTAATATACTACTAATCTAAGATAACAATAACAGTCTACTAATCTTAGATAACAATAACAATCTACTAATCTAAGATAACAATAACAATCTACTAATCTAAGATAACAATAACAATCTACTAATCTAAGACCACAATAACAATCTACTAATCTAAGATAACAATAACAATCTACTAATCTAAGATAACAATAACAATCTACTAATCTAAGATAACAATAACAATCTACTAATCTAAGATAACAATAACCATCTAAATAAAAGGCAAATTAAATAACAATATTTATTTAAATAAAAGGCAAATTATAAAAAATCTAAAAAAAAGGCAAATTATAATAATAATATTTATAATATTAGATGTAGCAATAATAATATTGATAAATATCACAGACTAATAATAAACAATAATAATAATGATTGTAATAAAAATGCAAATAATATTAACATCACATAATAATAATTCTAATAGCAATAAGGTAATAACAAACATCATATATATATATATATATATATATATATATATATATATATATATATATATATATATATATATATATATATATATATATATTTATATATATATATTTATATATATATATATTCTGTGTATGTGTATGTATACATATGTATGCATGTGTGTATTTGTATATGCATGTGTATAATGCACATGCAGTGTATGTGTATACATGCGTTTTATATAACAATAGCAAAAGATTATGAAGAAAAAAATATATACTGAAATAAAATTAATAAAAAAATCATTAAAAATAAAATTAATAAAAAATCAAAAAATACTTGAATTTTTTAAAAATTTAATAGATTAAATACATTAAATAATACATTAAATTTAATCTATAAAGTAAAAATACATTCAAACGAAAATTAAAATTTAAAAATTTAAAATATATATATGTTTGTATATATATATATAATATATATATATATATATATATATATATATATATATATATATATATATATATATATATATATATGTATATGTGTGTATATGTATGTGTGTATATGTATATATGTATGTATATATATATATATATATATATATATATATATATATATATATATATATATATATATATATATATATATATAATTATATATACTCAAATTTAATTTTAATATTGCATTAAACCTTAAAGTTAATATGCATATATAAAACAACACTATACGGATAAAGAATAAAAATAAAAATAAAAAACATAAAAAAAAAAATCTTTTATTTACTTATTTTTCTACTAACTTTGTCTTTCTTCTTACTAATAATGCAATATTATCTTATCTGTGCTTAATGTTCTTAAAGAACAGAGAAATTATAAATTATGTATATAAATTAGTAAAAGCACTTATCTATCTTTTTTCTTCAACAACTTGTTTCTTTATCAGAAGGTTTATCTAAAGATGAACCTTCTGACTGAGAAGTTTTCTTTCTTAACACATTTTTTTATTAAGAATGCTGATCACTTCAATGTCTTTTGCTAAATTTAGATTCTATTTATATTAAGTGTGTGTGTGTGTATATATATATATATATATATATATATATATATATATATATATATATATATATATATATATATATATATATATATATATATATATATATATATAAGGAGTGGATCTAGGGTACTTTTAGTACGTCTCTAGGCATACTTAAAAATAAAATTAATTATTAAAAAAATGTTGGTATAACATTTTAATATTGCGTATAAAAATATACTTTTACTAAACTGTCAAGTAATTTAAATTCAAGTTTATTATCGTTACACTTACAATAAAAAAAAATTTACTTCTTTAGCAGTTTTTCAAGTTTACATAAAAACATCTTTTTAAAGGTTAATGTAAAAATAAATAAATAATATTTAATTAGAAGAGTCAATGGACATACCCAATATTAATTTATTAATCTATGAAAAACCTTTTTAAATTTATATTTTTTCTGTTTTGTTATAAATAATTTTTTTACTTATAACATTATTTGGATGTACCTTAATTATTACACCATACATAAAATCTTGGTCAAAGTCTTTTGTTTTGCAATAATCAGGAGGTAAAATTCTTTAATTAATTCATGTCAAAATAAAACAATTGATGTACAACTATGGTTAATCTTTTTATACCAGGGGCGGATCAAGGGTACACCAAGTATAAGAGGAATATAAATCATACAATATTTATCATGTTGCCTAAAGGTAGCCCTCCATATATATATATATATATATATATATATATATATATATATATATATATATATATTTATATTTATATATATATATATATACACACACACACACTCATAGAAATAAGGTTAACAAAAAATTGCTGACCTTAAACACTTTCAGGTCAGCAGTTAGGTTGGCATTGCCAAATGCCAACCATAATACTGAGGTGTGTATATAAATAATATATATATAAATAAATAAAATATATATATAATGGAAGGCTACCTTTAGGCAACATGATAAATATCAGATGAAGTGCTAAGTCCTATGGCTGACCTTCTCGTTGGTGCACTTCGTTAAGTAAGTTAGATATATTAAATGTCTAATTTATGAACAAAAAAGCCAAGGCATTATTTTAAATGAGTTTTTTTTACATAACTTAATAAAACAAATAAATAATAATTATTCTTAGTATAAAAAGTACTTTATTATAATAATGTTATTATATTATTATTAAAACTTATTATACTTATTAAATAAATATTCTATTCATAATCTTTTGCTCTTTAGCTGGAAAAATTGCATTTACCCTTTTAATACTTTTTTTTACAAAATCCTTTTTGATAACATTCACTTATGATGATAAATCTTTCTCTTTTTTTAAAGGTATTTGCAAGTTTATCTCAGAATAAAATTACGCTGGCAAAGCATACCATTAGTGATTACACTCGGAAATATGCTTACGAGTCTCGTAAACAATTTACAAAAGTTATCGAAGAATACTCAATCAAAACAAATCAGTTTTTAATTGATGAAAGCATTGATGTTTTTTCTTTGAACAGTATTCCTCCAAAAAATCAATTAATCAAATGGTCTAATGAACTATTACTACGCAAAAAAATTGCATTTGGCTTCCATTTTGTAGAATGTAAGTTAGGAATTTTTACCTATGAAAGTATACAACATATGATTACCCTTCATAGAACTCAAGAAATCAAATTAGCTGTTGAACAAGAAATAATATGGTTAAATTCTTCAAAGTTGTTACCAAAATCTATTAATACTTATCCTCCCGAATATTTAACTGATAAATTTAAAGATGTACTATTCGGTAAACCAGCAAATAGAGAAATTTCAGATTATGGTATGACACTAAATACGTTAGCTGAACTCTGTTGTTCCAGATGGCTATCATCTGATCATATGCTTCTAATTTGCAACATTTTAAACTCTTTTCAAAATGATTCCTTAGTAATTTACTTTAATTTTGTTGGAAATATTGAACATTTTATTTCATGCATAACTACTGTACCTGAAAAATTAATCTTTATTGTTAATATTGGCAAAAACAATGAGAAAACCTTTACTGGCACAAGTATCAATCCAGGTTGTCATTGGTCATTTGCAGCCTATAATAATACAGAGTGTAATTTTTACTACGGAGATTCATTAGGTTGGATAGCTCCAGAAGATTTTTTGTTAAAAGTGGATCTATTAATTAAAAAGTTATATCACAATAATAAAACTTTCAATATGATATATTGCCATGATCCAATTACTCATAAGTATGGAGGTAAGCTGTGCAGTTCTTTGTGCAAAAGAAACTATCCTTTACAAACATGTGGAGATATATGTGGGCTCATAACAGTTGTATTATGTGCAATTGCTTGTTTAAGATATGATTACTTCAAGCATATTATATGTAATGATGATCAACTGAATAACAACTACATATTTCTTAAGGAGCCAACAAAATATTCAAAGTATTTACGCTTGGTTTTGATGGCGTGGTTTATTTGCAAAGAAGTAGTTATAGAATATGTTGTCCCAAAATCAATTTCTCTTTGTTTATCGGATTCAGATTATGATGAAAATTTTATTTGCACAAATCTTGCAGAATCTAAGTGTGAAAAAAAAAGTTCAGGGAGTAATAAAGAAAAAAATATTAATTCTTTTGAGTGTTGTTTTTGCAAATCTTTCTTTACCAAAAAATGCAATTTGCAGCGTCATATCAAAAACATCCACAAGTCAAGTGAAGATGCTCAAGCAAGTATAAGGACAGGAAATAGTTTTTGTTTAGAGTGTAGGTTTCAAAGCCAGAGAATTACTGATTTAAGAAAACATTTATCTTTATCTCATTGTTTTACATTCCAAAAAGAATTACTTTCATTTTCTAATTTAATAGGTAAGTAGTTTCTTTTTTATAACTATTACAATAACAATCATATTTAAAAAAGAAATTTTTAAACGTTCACATATTTTAACATAAACTTTGATTTGTTTTTGTTTCACTACTTTCAAAATTTATATCAGCAAAATTTTGCAAATATATAATTTCCATATGCAGCTAGACTTGCATATATTTTTCGCTTGATATTTATATATTATTGTAAAAAAAATAATTCAACATGAAAAATTTGATTAGATTTTGAAAAATGGAAGTCTAATATTGAACTTAGTTGTTTAAGTCAATATATTGTAACCTCTGGCGGAAAGGTCTGTAAAGATGGTAAGATAATTACATACTACCAATGTAACCGAAGTGGTTTATATAATTGTTTGTCATCAGGCAAAAGAAGGATACAAAGTAGCGGTATTTTTTTTATTCCTTTTTTGACAATCTAATGTGTATGTGTAGTTGTTATTGTGTGATGTCTAATAGTTTCACTTGTAAGGCTTTTCTCAAAATATGAAAATTACTAGTTAGTTTAATGAAAGTCAAAGTCAATCTATCAATTTGACATAAGTCAAAGTGAAAGATTGCTAATATCATTTTTCAAATATATTCATAAAATTATGTTTGTTTGGCGAGTTACTTATGAATGGTATTGTTTAATTGGTATTAGGAACTCGAAAAATAGACAAGAATTGCGCATCGACACTAAAAGTGACATGCTCCGATACACAAGTTGTGGTTAATGCTTGTTATTCTCATTACGGCCATCAAACCGAGATTCAACATCTTTCTTTAACAAAATGTCAAAAGAGAGAAATCGCGGCAAAGCTGCAAATGGGCATAACAAAAGATTACATCTTAGATGAAATAAGAGATGAATTAGTCGGTTGCTCGTCCAGATTATGTATAATTCAGAAAAAAGATTTTGTCAACCGTGAAAAGGCATTTAACATCAATTCAGTTCAGCGCCATCCAAACGACCAAGATAGTGTTGCTGCTTGGTTAAAAGAGTGGCAAATGAAGGAAAACAATCCTATATTACATTATAAATTACAAGGATAACCTGATACATCCCATCAGTTTGAAGTCTCAGATTTTATTATAATCATACAAACTGAACACCAAAAAAATATGTTCCAACAATTTGGACGTGCAGGGGTTTGTATTGATTCTACTCACGGTACAAATGGTTATGACTTTCTTTTAACAACATTATTAGTGGTTGATGAATTAGGCGAGGGTCTACCTGCTGGTTGGTGTTTAGCCACTAGTGATTCTTTTAATTTTATGATGCATTTTGTAATGTTTATACATGTGCTTCTCTTAAATTATGGTGTACATGGCATGTGGATGGAGCATGGAGAGATGAAATTCATAAAAAAATAAAAAATACTGAAATGGAAGTAGATGTTTACAAAAGACTTAGATTTATTTACAATTAAGCGATCGTAAACTTTTAGATGATTATTTAAACTCATTCATGCTTTACTTGCAATCTTTCACTTTAACTAAATCATTTGCTAAATATTTTCAAAAATATTGGGAAAGCAAGAAGCATTTTTGGGCATCATGTTACAGAATTGGGCATGAAATTAAAACTAATATGTATCTCGAATCATTTCATAAGACCTTTAAGTATAATTATCTTAATGGAAAACACAATAAAAGAATAGATAACTGCTTGTTTAAATTATTAAAATTCAATAGAGATAAAGTGTATGAAAGGTTAATAAAATTAACCAAAGGCAAAAATAGCTACAAATTAAATCTGATATATTCTAGGCATGTAGCTAGTTTACATTTATCTTTAAGTTGTGTTGTTGAGGAAAAAGGAAAATGGTTTGTACAGTCTGAAAACAATAATGACCAATATGAAGTTATAAAACATCATGATATATGTAATATAATTGGTTGTCTTACAAAGTGCACTAAATGCCAAGTCTGTTCCCATTTATACCACTGTAGCTGTATGGATTTTCTAACAAAAAATATACCATGCAAACATATTCATTTAATTCATCGTCTAGGAAGTGAAAGTAAATTAAAAAAAAAAAAATACACTTGTTAGTTTACCTCCAGTTGATTTGGAAAGCAAAACAATATGTAATGTTTCTGGTGATGTTCAGACTTTGAAAAGAAATATTATAAAAAATTTAATGGCTCTTGTCAAGTTAGTGTCTTCAAGTACAATTTCGGAAGAAAAAGCTTTAAAAAATTTGAATAAAAACATTTCACAAGCTACAAGTACTTTTCACAGTTTAAGTGAAAACAGAGTTGAACAATTTTTCTTAAAAGAAAATATACGATCAAACAAAAAGTAAACAAAACAACCGCAGTTTTATTCAATAAAAAAAAGAAAAAAAGTTTCCTTTATCAGATTACCTTCTAACGATGAAATTAAAGAGATGTTTGATTTTTCAAAGTGGGACTCAAAAAACAAAGGTGCCTTACTTTTTGTTTGTTATTTAAATATTTTATTTAATATATGCAACATATTTTGTGATAATGCTTAATTAATATAGTTGTAGCGCAGACAAAAATTATTCCAGAAAATAAATGTAATGAATTAACAATAGAGAAGGCGTCAAAAAACGTTGCAGAATCCAAGTAATTATTGCCAGGTAACTTAATTTATCATATATATGTTGACTTTTATAATGGTTTTGTTTAATATTTTTATATATATTAGGGTGGGTCATAAAATTTTTTTTTAGATTTGCTAACCTGGCTATGGTCTAGAAAGTTGTTTTTTTATGTACTAATTTAGGAAAGTATTTACTTTTATGGATTGAACAATGTCTTCCACCCGCAACTATAATTACAAAAATTAGCAGGCCCTATTATTATTCAGAAAAAAAGTTTTTTCAAAATTATGTGATGTAGGTACTCAAATAAAGTGAAATTTTTTCATATAAAAATTATTATTTTATATTTTATTGCATAATATTTATAGTATTTTAACTAAAAGTGAAAAAGGTGCAGTTTTACTATTTTATGACCCACTCTAATTTATATATATATATATATATATATTTTATGACCCACTCTAATTTATATATATATATACATATATATATTTATATATATATATATATATATATATATATATATATATATATATATATAAACATATATATATATATAAAGATATATGTATATATATATATATGTGTGTGTGTGTGTGTGTGTGTGCGTGTGTGTGTGTGTTTGGTTTATTGCTTGTTTGCTAGTTTGTGTTGCTTATTTAGCGTTTTAATAATTTAGAGCAAAGAAAAGTTTTAGCATATTTTGGCTATTCCAACCCAATTGTAACTCATATTTTAACAGACAAAGACCTGCAGACTGATTGAAAACTTCTTCATGCTGAAGTTATCAAACATGACATCAATGTCGTAAAAGACTTAGTTAATCCAGACACATTTTTAAAACTTCAGAAAAATGGTAACCATTCGAATTTATTGTTTAATTACTTAAAAAAAAATTTCCTTTAATAAAGTTAGCAAATAATTAAACCATTTACTATTTACGTAATTAATTAATAATTCTTTACATTTACATAATTAAACCATTGCTATGATTTGTTTTTATAGTGCTACATCTTAAACAAAGTTGGAGTTGTTTGAGTTGTAACAAACCACAATTTGAAGACATGATTGAGTGTGAAGATTGTTTGACTTGGTACCACTGGTAAGTTTGAATGCATAAACCAGAAAAGTAAAATGGCAGCATATATTGTTGTACAAGAATTAGCCAATTATTCTAATTTATGCTTTTATAACAGTTACTTTCTTGGATTTATGCAAAATATTTTCATAACATGATAAAAATGTAAATTATACAAACAAAGAAATGTATTTGTCTCTTTCGATTTCTCTCTATATGTGAGTGTACACACACACACTCACACACATATATGTGTTTGTGTATGTGTGTGTGTATATATAAATATGTATATACAAGCCTCGGAATTAGGAAAAATTAGGTCGGCAAATTATTGCCCACCTCAATCTTTTTGAGGTCGGCATCAGGTCGGCAAAAATTATTTGATTCTAAGGTCTGACCACCAAACATAGAAACAAGATCGGCAATTTTTTTGCCGACATCAAACACTTTCAGGTAAGTAGTTAGGTCAGCATTGCCGAATGCCGACTCTAATTCTGAGGGTTACATAAATATATATATATATATATATATATATATATATATATATATATATATATATATATATATATATATATATATATATATATATATATATATATATATATATATATATATATATATATATATAAACAATTTAAAATGTATTCTACAAAAAGAGTGCTCAATGTTCTTAAAAGAATAGAGCAATTACAGATTAGTAGAAAATCACTTAGCAAAATTTTTTCTCAAACAAAAATTTTGCTAAGTGATTTTCTACTAATTTATCTATATATATATATATACATATAATATATATATATATATATATATATATATATATATATATATATATATATATATATATATATATATATATATATATATATATATATATATATATATATATATATATATATATACTGAAATGGCATGAATACTTACACAAACGAGATATTATTGGTTTTATACAAGGCCGGCACGATGGAAAGGGAGGGGTCATTTAGTCGGCAAATTAACTTCCTATGGCGACATTGTGTTTCCTAACAATTCTAAATTTTTCTGCAACTAATTTTATCATATCAAAAGTTGCATATTTTGCTATTCTTTTATTTACACTTCTTTTATGTTGATTACTATTGTATTTGCGCTTGATTCGACGTCTTTGATAATTAGTTCAGTTTTAACATTATCCTAATTTAGTAGTTTTAACAATATATATGCCACTGCATTACTAGATTACAAAAATTTTTTAAACCGCAGTCATTAAAACGTTTTAAAATATTCATAAAATACGACGTCGTTTGGTTGCAAAAATACATTTTGCCGCAAAATATTTTATTGGAGTATAAATCTCTTAAGGGACCATCCATAAAAAAAGTCATCCAAATAAAGGGGGGGGGGGGGCAAGCTAAAAAGGGCAAGGGGAGGGGGAGGTTGTCAGAAAAGGACGTCACTTTATAGGTTTTTTATTTTAGTTTTATTAATATAACTTGTGTTTTTGAGAAGATAATGTATGAGAATATTTTTAATTTTATTTTTTAAAGGTTTAGCAGCAGATTCAAACATCATTGCAAGATGAAATAAATTTTTTTGGAGTTAAAAATAGGGAGGGGGGTCAGGATTTTATGACGTCCTTTTCCAGAGGGGTATAGGGAAAAAAGGCAACCGGTGACAAATGAAGGGGGTAGATGGTCAAAAATTGGCTAAAAAATGGTGACGTCCTTTATGAATGGCACGAAATAGGAGTAAAAATTTCATATGAGAATTTTACTGGAGAGTACAAATTTTATGTGATTTTTACTGGGTAGTAAAAATTTAATGAGCTTTTTACTGGGGAGTAAAAAATACGTGGGTGTAAAAAACTTATACTACACCAGCCCTCGTTCTATGCTTGGTTTTTTTTTTTTTTTTTTATTACCATAATAATTCTTTACAATAAAATATGTATACAAGATTAATAGAGGGACTTCTAAAAGATCATATAGAACGTATCACGATCTGTCATAATCTGTCATTTTCATAAGATAAAAACAAGTTTGTGTCATCAGCAAAAATTATTGATGTTAAGTTTGAGGTTTTATTAAGATCATTAATATATATTAAAAAGAGAAGTGATCCAAGTTTGGATTCTTGCGGACCACATGTAGTATTCATTGCGGAACACCACATGTAGTATTCATTGCGGAACACCACATGTAGTATTCATTGCGGAACACCACATGTAGTATTCATTGCGGAACACCACATGTAGTATTCATTGCGGACCACATGTAGTATTCATTAAAATCTGAGAATCAGAGTTTTCATTGTAAACATATTGTTTACAATGATTGGTTGTGATTAGTTAAATAACTTTTGAACCAGTATAGTGTTTTATCTATTATACCATAAGTTACTAGTTTATTTAACAAGATGTCGTGATCAACAGTGTCAAAAACTTTGGACAGGTTTATAAAGACTCCTAATGTAAACATTTACAAGAGTAGAGACTGTTTATCGTCCGAGCCTGAATAACTTAAAAATTTTTTATATTTTATTAATTAGACATTTTTGGTTATTATACTTTTTTAATTATTAAAGTTAATCATTTCGTTAAAAAGTTATACAACTTCTAATTTTGTCCGAATTTTTAGCTATCACATGTTAGCACTTTATTAATGAGGTTTAAGTTGTAAACTTTTAAAGCTTATGCTTTAAAAGCTTACAACTTAAGGTGGTAGACCTTTATTAAAAATCAAAAAAATCGTTTTTTCAGTTTTAAAGTTTTGAAGTAATGTAATTATTGTAGATTAGGAATTTCGAATTAGTTTTAAGCTAACCCTATTAAAAACCAATTTTTAATAAAGCAGTTTAGGATATTTTTAAAATTTTTCCATAGCAACGGATTGTTTATTCCGTTGCTATGTAGCTAAAAAGCAAGTTATCTTTCAAAATACCATAAAAATTCATAAAAAACTACATCTAATTACTTAACAACCACATCAATCTTTGGCTTATTCTTTGTGTTCTTACCTTGGATCATACCTTGGTTAAATAGTTATTAAAATAATGGGAAATAAAGATAAAACAAATAAAATAAGGCATAGCAAAAAACATAGATTTTTCAGAGGAAACCAACATAAAACATATATTAAAATAAACATATATTAAAATAAATATTGATGTAATCTATCTTGACTTTGCCAAAGCGTTTGACTCTGTACCTCACAACAGACTTTTGTTAAAATTAAGATCTTTCGGAATAAACGGCAAACTCCTACAATGGATTAAATCTTTTTTAGTGGGCAGAAAGCAACGCGTTACAATTAACAATACCAGCTCTGCATGGGTTGATGTTCTCAGTGGTGTTCCTCAAGGTTCTGTTCTCGGCCCGCTCCTCTTCATTCTCTACACAAATGATCTCGCAAAACTCACTGAAACTTCTGAGATATTTGCCGATGATACTAAACTTTTTTCTAAAACCTTATCGCAATCTAATTTTGTTGATCTGCAGGATCGTCTACGCTTGGTATACGAGTGGTCAAACACTTGGTTACTTAAGCTAATCACTTCAAAATGCTGCGTCATTCATTACGGTCGAAACAACCCCCATTACAATTACTTTCTTCAAAATAACCAAGGAATCAACCAATCTCTAAGAAGCTCTACTAAAGAACGTGATTTAGGAGTCATTTTTACATCTAACCTCAAGTGGAGCGCTCATATTCAAACAGTTGTCTCTAAGTCCTTACAAATTCTCGGTATGCTGAAAAAGACATTCACTTTCATTGATGAAAAAATGGCTCTCAAATTATATAAAGTATTTATAAGACCACATCTTGAATATGGAGTGTCCATTTGGGCTCCTTTTTTAAAAGCTGATATGGCTTTGGTTGAATCTGTTCAACGCAAAGCTACAAAATGGGCTTACAGCTTGAGGCATCTTCAATACTGCGAAAGGCTAAAAAGATTAAACCTACCATCACTTGAGTTTCGACGCCTTCGATGCGATTTAATCCAAATTTTTAAATTAATACATCGTTTTGATATAGTTAATGATAAATATCTACCAAAATATATTAACTCCGTGTCTCGTGGTCACCATTATAAATAAGGCGTGAGTATGTTCTAAACTGTCTTCCAAGATATAATCATTTGTATAATAGATCAGCAAAATACTGGAACGAACTACCAGAGCAAATAACTTTGTACTCCACTGTACTTTCTTTCAAAAATAGACTAGACTCCTGGTTGTGGAAAAAGTTTGGAACAAATATTTATAAAACTGGTTGTTTATAGTGGGGTGTTTCCCCTGCTCGCTGTATGTGTACATTCTATGTAAATTTACGGCTACAACTATAATAATAATAATAATAATAATAATAAATAAATAAAGTCTACGGAATTGAAGTATAATAAAGAAACAACTAAAAAACCTACGAATCTACTAACTAAAAAGATCCTATCAACATCAGGTATGGCTGTATCACTTAAAGAAATAAAAAAAATGATGAAAGAAATGCTTAATGATTTTAAAAAGGAAACTTTAGTTTTATTAAAAAACCAAGAAAAAACAGTAATTGATATTATTAGTGCAAATACAAAAATATTAAACGAACGATTGGATAAATTTGAGAAAAATATCACTCAAAATGCAAACAAGATTAAAAAAATTGAAATAGAGCTTGAAGTAATAAAAGAAAGTTTAAACTTCAACAAACACGTAATTGATAAAAAGATTGAAAGTAACAACAAACATTTTTTAAACAAAATCGATATCAACAAACAATTAGAGAAAGAAAGAACTAATAATGAATTTTTAAACGAAAAAATCCGTAACCTCGAAGATAGATCGCGGAGAAATAACTTAAGATTTGAGGGAATATGTGAAGACGAAGTAGAATCTTGGGACAAAACCGAAGAAAAAGTTCATTCATTTTTTCTACAAAAACTGGGTATAAAGAGTATTGAAATTGAACGAGCACATCGCACTGGGCCAAAAAAAGATGGACGTTCGAGGGTGATAGTTTTAAAACTTCAACAATACAAAGACAAAGCTAAAATTTTGAAAGAATCAGCTCGTCTCAGAGGAACAAACATTTATGTAAACGAGGATTTTTCTCGCGAAACAGTTGCAATCAGAAGAAAACTATTTGCGGAAGTAAAAGAACGACGTTTAAACGGTGAGAATGTTTCGGTTCGTTACGATAAAATTATTTCTTTTAAAACTAATATTTTAAAAAACGTTCCAAACAAATAATCGAATTACGCATTCTAAAAAAGAAACCTTAACCTAATTTTAATAATCATGGCTTTTATGAACGATTTTGATTCCATTTCTTTTAATTTTTTTGAAGGAAACCACTTTTCCTCTGATAAAAACATAGACCCAGATAATAATTTTTATTACGATACTTTTACGGATTGTACTTATTTTTATCCTAAAGAGCTTGAAGGTTTTCTTTTTCAGAATGCAATTAAAAAAAGTTCCAATCAAATTAGAATTCTCCACCTCAATATAAGAAGCTTAAATCGGAATTTTGAAAAACTTTTAAATTTATTAGAAGAAACAAAAAATCTATTTAATATCATTTGTTTAACTGAGACATGGGTTACATTAAACGATTTTGACAATAATTGTAATATTCCTCATTTTAAAATTATCTCACAAGAAAGAAAAACGAGTAAACGATGTGGAGGGCTTCTAATTTATGTTCATGAAAGTATCTTTTATAATATGAGAAACGATTTAAGCGTCTCCAATGGCGATAAAGAAGTTTTAACAATTGAACTTTTACTCGAAAAAACAAAAACCTTTATACTAAGCTGTTGTTATCGACCACCTGACGGCGTGAGTGAAAACTTAAGCATGTTTTTACAACATATCGTAAATACCAGCGACGCAGAAAAAAAAAAGAGCTTTGTAATTGGGGACTTTAATATGAATTGTTTTCTTTATAACGATGAGTATAAAGTTAAAAAATTTTATGACACAATTTTTGAAACAGGGTCTATACCCTTAATTAATCGCCCTACTAGGGTAACAATAAACTCGGCTACCCTAATAGATAATATCATTACAACTGATATTTTTAATAAAGATATTCAAAAAGGTATTTTAAAAACTGATATATCCGATCATTTTCCTATATTCCTTATTATAAACTCAAATTTAGAAAAAAATATTAACACCCCCACAGTTGTAAGAAAACGTATCTTTAAACAAAAAAACTTTGAGCTATTTAAAAATCAACTATCTTTGCTCCATTGGAATCATATTGGTTTTAATGACAATGCAAATGACATCTACGAAGCATTTTATAAAACATTGTTTTCCGTTTACGATGCTAATTTTCCAATTGTTGAAAAAATAATAAAAATTAACAAAAGCTCAAAAAGTCCCTGGATTACGAAGGGATTAAAAAAATCGTCAAAAATTAAACAGAAGTTGTATATTAAATATTTAAAAACAAAAACATCTGCTGGCGAAAAAATATACAAAAAACTACAAATATCTATTTGAAAAAATACGTAAAAACTTAAAAAGAAATTACTACTCAGAACTAATTAAAAAATTTAAAAACGATTTGAAACGCACATGGCAAATTATGAAAGAAATTACTGGAAAACAAAAATAGTGCTTAGGTTTTCTGCCGCAGATGATTAAAGTTGATAACATAAGTTTATATGACCCATGAGCCACATCCCATGAATTTAATAAATTTTTTATTGGGATAGGTCCTTCCTTATCAAATAGGATTTCAAATACGACGGCTTCTTTTAATGATTTTCTCGTACCTATGGATAATTCTTTAAATGATTTTCTCGTACCTATGGATAATTCTTTTAATGATTTTCTCGTACCTATGGATAATTCTTTTAATGATTTTCTCGTACCTATGGATAATTCTTTTAATGATTTTCTCGTACCTATGGATAATTCTTTTAATGATTTTCTCGTACCTATGGATAATTCTTTTAATGATTTTCTCGTACCTATGGATAATTCTTTTAATGATTTTCTCGTACCTATGGATAATTCTTTTAATGATTTTCTTGTACCTATGGATAATTCTTTTAATGATTTTCTCTATGGATAATTCTTTTAATGATTTTCTCGTACCTATGGATAATTCTTTTAATGATTTTCTCGTACCTATGGATAATTCTTTTAATGATTTTCTCTATGGATAATTCTTTTAATGATTTTCTCTATGGATAATTCTTTTAATGATTTTCTCGTACCTATGGATAATTCTTTTAATGATTTTCTCGTACCTATGGATAATTCTTTTAATGATTTTCTCGTACCTATGGATAATTCTTTTAATGATTTTCTCGTACCTATGGATAATTCTTTTAATGATTTTCTCTATGGATAATTCTTTTAATGATTTTCTCGTACCTATGGATAATTCTTTTAATGATTTTCTCGTACCTATGGATAATTCTTTTAATGATTTTCTCGTACCTATGGATAATTCTTTTAATGATTTTCTCTATGGATAATTCTTTTAATGATTTTCTCGTACCTATGGATAATTCTTTTAATGATTTTCTCGTACCTATGGATAATTCTTTTAATGATTTTCTCGTACCTATGGATAATTCTTTTAATGATTTTCTCGTACCTATGGATAATTCTTTTAATGATTTTCTCGTACCTATGGATAACTCTTTTAATGATTTTCTCTATGGATAATTCTTTTAATGATTTTCTCGTACCTATGGATAATTCTTTTAATGATTTTCTCGTACCTATGGATAATTCTTTTAATGATTTTCTCGTACCTATTGATAATTCTTTTAATGATTTTCTCGTACCTATGGATAATTCTTTTAATGATTTTCTCGTACCTATGGATAATTCTTTTAATGATTTTCTCGTACCTATGGATAATTCTTTTAATGATTTTCTCGTACCTATGGATAATTCTTTTAATGATTTTCTCGTACCTATGGATAATTCTTTTAATGATTTTCTCTATGGATAATTCTTTTAATGATTTTCTCGTACCTATGGATAATTCTTTTAATGATTTTCTCGTACCTATGCATAATTCTTTTAATGATTTTCTCGTACCTATGGATAATTCTTTTGATGATTTTCTCGTACCTATGGATAATTCTTTTAATGATTTTCTCGTACCTATGAATAATTCTTTTAATGATTTTCTCTATGGATAATTCTTTTAATGATTTTCTCGTACCTATGGATAATTCTTTTCATGATTTTCTCTATGGATAATTCTTTTAATGATTTTCTCGTACCTATGGATAATTCTTTTAATGATTTTCTCTATGGATAATTCTTTTAATGATTTTCTCGTACCTATGGATAATTCTTTTAATGATTTTCTCTATGGATAATTCTTTTAATGATTTTCTCGTACCTATGGATAATTCTTTTAATGATTTTCTCTATGGATAATTCTTTTAATGATTTTCTCGTACCTATGGATAATTCTTTTAATGATTTTCTCGTACCTATGGATAATTCTTTTAATGATTTTCTCGTACCTATGGATAATTCTTTTAATGATTTTCTCGTACCTATGGATAATTCTTTTAATGATTTTCTCGTACCTATGGATAATTCTTTTAATGATTTTCTCGTACCTATGGATAATTCTTTTAATGATTTTCTCGTACCTATGGATAATTCTTTTAATGATTTTCTCGTACCTATGGATAATTCTTTTAATGATTTTCTCTATGGATAATTCTTTTAATGATTTTCTCTATGGATAATTCTTTTAATGATTTTCTCGTACCTATGGATAATTCTTTTAATGATTTTCTCGTACCTATGGATAATTCTTTTAATGATTTTCTCGTACCTATGGATAATTCTTTTAATGATTTTCTCGTACCTATGGATAATTCTTTTAATGATTTTCTCGTACCTATGGATAATTCTTTTAATGATTTTCTCTATGGATAATTCTTTTAATGATTTTCTCTATGGATAATTCTTTTAATGATTTTCTCGTACCTATGGATAATTCTTTTAATGAGTTTCTCGTACCTATGGATAATTATTTTAATGATTTTCTCTATGGATAATTCTTTTAATGATTTTCTTGTACCTATGGATAATTCTTTTAATGATTTTCTCGTACCTATGGATAATTCTTTTAATGATTTTCTCGTACCTATGGATAATTCTTTTAATGATTTTCTCGTACCTATGGATAATTCTTTTAATGATTTTCTCGTACCTATGGATAATTCTTTTAATAATTTTCTCGTACCTATGGATAATTCTTTTAATGATTTTCTCGTACCTATGGATAATTCTTTTAATGATTTTCTTGTACCTATGGATAAATCTTTTAATGATTTTCTCGTACCTATGGATAATTCTTTTAATGATTTTCTCGTACCTATGGATAATTCTTTTAATGATTTTCTCGTACCTATGGATAATTCTTTTAATGATTTTCTCGTACCTATGGATAATTCTTTTAATGATTTTCTCGTACCTATGGATAATTCTTTTAATGATTTTCTCGTACCTATGGATAATTCTTTTAATGATTTTCTCGTACCTATGGATAATTCTTTTAATGATTTTCTCGTACCTATGGATAATTCTTTTAATGATTTTCTCTATGGATAATTCTTTTAATGATTTTCTCGTACCTATGGATAATTCTTTTAATGATTTTCTCGTACCTATGGATAATTCTTTTAATGATTTTCTCGTACCTATGGATAATTCTTTTAATGATTTTCTCGTACCTATGGATAATTCTTTTAATGATTTTCTCGTACCTATGGATAATTCTTTTAATGATTTTCTCGTACCTATGGATAATTCTTTTAATGATTTTCTCGTACCTATGGATAATTCTTTTAATGATTTTCTCGTACCTATGGATAATTCTTTTAATGATTTTCTCGTACCTATGGATAATTCTTTTAATGATTTTCTCGTACCTATGGATAATTCTTTTAATGATTTTCTCGTACCTATGGATAATTCTTTTAATGATTTTCTCGTACCTATGGATAATTCTTTTAATGATTTTCTCGTACCTATGGATAATTCTTTTAATGATTTTCTCGTACCTATGGATAATTCTTTTAATGATTTTCTCGTACCTATGGATAATTCTTTTAATGATTTTCTCGTACCTATGGATAATTCTTTTAATGATTTTCTCGTACCTATGGATAATTCTTTTAATGATTTTCTCGTACCTATGGATAATTCTTTTAATGATTTTCTCGTACCTATGGATAATTCTTTTAATGATTTTCTCGTACCTATGGATAATTCTTTTAATGATTTTCTCGTACCTATGGATAATTCTTTTAATGATTTTCTCGTACCTATGGATAATTCTTTTAATGATTTTCTCTATGGATAATTCTTTTAATGATTTTCTCGTACCTATGGATAATTCTTTTAATGATTTTCTCGTACCTATGGATAATTCTTTTAATGATTTTCTCGTACCTATGGATAATTCTTTTAATGATTTTCTCGTACCTATGGATAATTCTTTTAATGATTTTCTCGTACCTATGGATAATTCTTTTAATGATTTTCTCGTACCTATGGATAATTCTTTTAATGATTTTCTCTATGGATAATTCTTTTAATGATTTTCTCGTACCTATGGATAATTCTTTTAATGATTTTCTCGTACCTATGGATAATTCTTTTAATGATTTTCTCTATGGATAATTCTTTTAATGATTTTCTCGTACCTATGGATAATTCTTTTAATGATTTTCTCGTACCTATGGATAATTCTTTTAATGATTTTCTCGTACCTATGGATAATTCTTTTAATGATTTTCTCGTACCTATGGATAATTCTTTTAATGATTTTCTCTATGGATAATTCTTTTAATGATTTTCTCGTACCTATGGATAATTCTTTTAATGATTTTCTCGTACCTATGGATAATTCTTTTAATGATTTTCTCGTACCTATGGATAATTCTTTTAATGATTTTCTCGTACCTATGGATAATTCTTTTAATGATTTTCTCTATGGATAATTCTTTTAATGATTTTCTCTATGGATAATTCTTTTAATGATTTTCTCGTACCTATGGATAATTCTTTTAATGATTTTCTCGTACCTATGGATAATTCTTTTAATGATTTTCTCGTACCTATGGATAATTCTTTTAATGATTTTCTCGTACCTATGGATAATTCTTTTAATGATTTTCTCGTACCTATGGATAATTCTTTTAATGATTTTCTCGTACCTATGGATAATTCTTTTAATGATTTTCTCGTACCTATGGATAATTCTTTTAATGATTTTCTCGTACCTATGGATAATTCTTTTAATGATTTTCTCGTACCTATGGATAATTCTTTTAATTATTTTCTCGTACCTATGGATAATTCTTTTAATGATTTTCTCGTACCTATGGATAATTCTTTTAATGATTTTCTCTATGGATAATTCTTTTAATGATTTTCTCGTACCTATGGATAATTCCTTTAATGATTTTCTCGTACCTATGGATAATTTTTTTAATGATTTTCTCGTACCTATGGATAATTCTTTTAATGATTTTCTCGTACCTATGGATAATTCTTTTAATGATTTTCTCGTACCTATGGATAATTCTTTTAATGATTTTCTCTATGGATAATTCTTTTAATGATTTTCTCGTACCTATGGATAATTCTTTTAATGATTTTCTCGTACCTATGGATAATTCTTTTAATGATTTTCTCGTACCTATGGATAATTCTTTTAATGATTTTCTCTATGGATAATTCTTTTAATGATTTTCTCGTACCTATGGATAATTCTTTTAATGATTTTCTCGTACCTATGGATAATTCTTTTAATGATTTTCTCGTACCTATGGATAATTCTTTTAATGATTTTCTCTATGGATAATTCTTTTAATGATTTTCTCTATGGATAATTCTTTTAATGATTTTCTCGTACTTATGGATAATTCTTTTAATGATTTTCTCGTACCTATGGATAATTCTTTTAATGATTTTCTCGTACCTATGGATAATTCTTTTAATGATTTTCTCGTACCTATGGATAATTCTTTTAATGATTTTCTCTATGGATAATTCTTTTAATGATTTTCTCGTACCTATGGATAATTCTTTTAATGATTTTCTCGTACCTATGGATAATTCTTTTAATGATTTTCTCGTACCTATGGATAATTCTTTTAATGATTTTCTCGTACCTATGGATAATTCTTTTAATGATTTTCTCGTACCTATGGATAATTCTTTTAATGATTTTCTCTATGGATAATTCTTTTAATGATTTTCTCGTACCTATGGATAATTCTTTTAATGATTTTCTCGTACCTATGGATAATTCTTTTAATGATTTTCTCGTACCTATGGATAATTCTTTTAATGATTTTCTCGTACCTATGGATAATTCTTTTAATGATTTTCTCGTACCTATGGATAATTCTTTTAATGATTTTCTCTATGGATAATTCTTTTAATGATTTTCTCTATGGATAATTCTTTTAATGATTTTCTCGTACCTATGGATAATTCTTTTAATGATTTTCTCGTACCTATGGATAATTCTTTTAATGATTTTCTCGTACCTATGGATAATTCTTTTAATGATTTTCTCGTACCTATGGATAATTCTTTTAATGATTTTCTCTATGGATAATTCTTTTAATGATTTTCTCTATGGATAATTCTTTTAATGATTTTCTCGTACCTATGGATAATTCTTTTAATGATTTTCTCGTACCTATGGATAATTCTTTTAATGATTTTCTCGTACCTATGGATAATTCTTTTAATGATTTTCTCGTACCTATGGATAATTCTTTTAATGATTTTCTCTATGGATAATTCTTTTAATGATTTTCTCTATGGATAATTCTTTTAATGATTTTCTCGTACCTATGGATAATTCTTTTAATGATTTTCTCGTACCTATGGATAATTCTTTTAATGATTTTCTCGTACCTATGGATAATTCTTTTAATGATTTTCTCGTACCTATGGATAATTCTTTTAATGATTTTCTCTATGGATAATTCTTTTAATGATTTTCTCTATGGATAATTCTTTTAATGATTTTCTCGTACCTATGGATAATTCTTTTAATGATTTTCTCGTACCTATGGATAATTCTTTTAATGATTTTCTCGTACCTATGGATAATTCTTTTAATGATTTTCTCGTACCTATGGATAATTCTTTTAATGATTTTCTCGTACCTATGGATAATTCTTTTAATGATTTTCTCGTACCTATGGATAATTCTTTTAATAATTTTCTCGTACCTATGGATAATTCTTTTAATGATTTTTTCGTACCTATGGATAATTCTTTTAATGATTTTCTCGTACCTATGGATAATTCTTTTAATGATTTTCTCGTACCTATGGATAATTCTTTTTATGATTTTCTCTATGGATAATTCTTTTAATGATTTTCTCGTACCTATGGATAATTCTTTTAATGATTTTCTCGTACCTATGGATAATTCTTTTAATGATTTTCTCGTACCTATGGATAATTCTTTTAATGATTTTCTCGTACCTATGGATAATTCTTTTAATGATTTTCTCGTACCTTCAGGGTTAACCCTGATGGATAATTGCATTTGCTCTGATTATCTTCAGAATTGTCTTTTGAGGAATTTGAAGTAGCTTCGAATTCTGTGAAAAGAAACAAAGCAACAGGAGCAGATGAAATTAATGGAAAGGTAATTATAGATTGTTTCGATATATTAAAACATATTCTTTTTAAAGTTTTTAGAGCTTCTATAGATCAAGGAATTTTTCCAGAACAAATAAAAGTTGCTAAAGTTACTCCTATCTTTAAAGAAGGTGACAGATAAAATATTAGCAACTATCGACCCATTTCTGTTTTTTCGGTATTTTCAAAAATTTTAGAAAGAATAATGTCTAATAGAATATACAAACATCTCAACAAAAATAACTTACAACAAAAATAACTTACAACAAATAATTTCGTTTTAATAAAGATAACTCAACAGAGCATGTAATAATCCAGTTTGCGCATGAAATCTCAAAATCTTTTGAAAAATCACAGTACTTGTTAGGTATCTTCATTGACCTATCAAAAGCTTTCGACACGGTAGATCATCACATTCTGCTTCAAAAACTTGAATATTATGGAACTAATGGTATTGCCTTAAAATGGTTTAGAAGCTATTTAACAAAAAGAAAACAATTTGTAATTAGTAACGACGGCTATCAAAATAATTGTCTTGATATCGTCTGCGGTATTCCTCAGGGTTCAATCCTCGGGCCCCTACTTTTCTTGATATATATAAATGATCTGAATAAAGCTTCTAACCTTATAAGCATTATGTACGCAGATGATACCAATCTATTCCTCTCAAACAGTAATATATACGAACTCTTTACTACTATGAATAAAGAATTAAAACATATATCAAACTGGTTTAAATGTAATAAGCTAACTTTAAATATTAATAAAACCAAATAAAATTAATTAATAAAAGCGATTTTTACCAATAAATTTGCTGCAACTTTTTATTGACGAAATTGAAATAAAAAATGATTCCGTTACAAAATTCTTAGGTGTTTATCTCGATGAAAACATCTCCTGGAATCAACATACTAATTATATATCTACTAAAATTTCAAAAAACATTGGGATTCTATATAAAGCTCGTAACTACCTAAATAAAATTGCTTAAAACAACTTTATTACTCTTTTATCCACAGTTACATAAATTATGCCAACACTGCTTGGGGGAGTACTGTAAAAAGTAAGTTAAAACTTCTTTATCGTCGTCAAAAGCATGCGATCCGCATAATTAACTATGCCGGTCGTTTTACACACACAAAACCTCTTTTTACTGAAATGAGATTGTTAAATTTATTTGAACTCAATGTATTTAAAGTTTTATGTTTTGTATATCTATGGAGAAATAATCAATCCCCTACCGTTTTTAATAATACTTTCAAACTCAAACCTAACAACATATACGACATGAGAAACATAAACTTTTTAAAAGAACCATTTTGTCACACAAAATTTAATCAATTTTGCATTGCTTATCGTGGACCCCACCTATGGAATAATATAGTCTTGCAGAATTTTGATTTACCAACTTCCTTTTACCTTTTCAAGCTCAATCTAAAAAAATGTATTATTTCACTTGATAATATACTCAGATACTTCTAATGTTTTGAAAATTGTTATACCACTTGAATTCAGTACTTTCTTTATTTTAATTTTTACTTTATTTTTTAGTATCTTATACTGGTATTTATTTTGCTTGTTTGTGCTTTATAAGGTTCTGATGACAAGATCTTGTGATCTTCTTTCAGATCCTAGCTTATGTTTCATTGTAAGCAGTTTATGTATGTGCGCATCTACGCATTTGTATGTGTATATATGCTTATATTTATATATGTATGTCCGTGTTTTTTCTTATTTTAATTTAGTTGATAAATGTTGTAACACGAATTTAATTGTAACACGATATATATGGCATATATAATTGTACTTTGACATTTTAATGTAAGCAAAATTTAAAAAACAAAAAAAATTAAAAAAAAAACAAAAAAAACATCAAATATTGTAGCTGAAGAAAATCTATCTAATTTACAAGGATTACAATTCAAATGTAGCTCAGCAAAAAAAATGAACATAATGTCATCGAGTTCTAGTAGTAAATCTTCTGTAGATATTTTAAATAATAATTTTGTAAATAAAAATAATTTTTCTGCTGATGGTGATTAGTACAATGACTGCTATATTTTTATGAACACTAACATTTTAGAAAAAATAATAACTACCATTGGCTGCTGTCCAAAATGTTCTGCAAATGTTACTTTTAACAATGATACTAAACTTAAAAAAGGTTTATCACACTGTATGTTTATTTCATGTGGATCTTGCCAATGGAAACAAAAATTTTATTCAAGTAAAACTATAAGCAAACTAGTAACAACCGGTCCAAAAACTTTTGACATTAATTTAAGAATTATATTAGCTTTTCGAGAAATAGGTAAAGGATACTCTAGTATAAAGAAAGTTCTGCGGTTTAATGAATATGCCTGATCCTATGAACAAATCTTCTTTTAACTCATTAAGTGAAGAAGTTGCCAACTCTTACAATTACATTGCCGAAGCTAGCATGAATGCTAAAGAAGTAAGAATAATTAGTTTGAAAAAAAATTATAATGATTGTACAGTAGTTGATAAGGACATTTCAGGGGACGGAGCTTGGCAAAAGAGAGGATACTCATCACTAAATGGATTTATTACTATAAAAAGCAAAACAAATGGAAAATGTATAAATTATCGCATACTTGCTAAGAAGTGCAAATCTTGTGAGTAATGGAATGCACACCAAGATTTACCAAAATATATGGCGTTTAAAGACAATCATGTTTGCTCGATTGATCACAAAGGATCGGCTGGATTAATGGTATTATTAGAGTTTTTGAAAAACTTTATTTAAAACCAGGACACTATTCTTCAAGTTTTTTTGCATCTTCTGATTTGAAAAGAGTTAAAAATATAAAAAAAAATGTAACAAAAAAACAAAAAGCAGGCGAAAGCAGTTACGGAGTATTCGTAAAGGATTTTTGGACAAAGATGAGGAAGAAGAGAGTTTATGTTATGGTGCAGGAGAATTTTAATATATATTTACTTTTTGTTTATTTATTACAAACAGATATTTACATTAAGTTGGTAAGAGTAAAAATTGAAACTAATTTGCAAATAAAAATATTTTTTTTTTTTTCAAATTGAAGTATTACTTGGATAATAGTATTGTTTTATAATACTATCACTTTTTTCAAAAAATTTTATTTTAATTTTGCTTTAGTTTTACTCCACAACACTTTTATAATAAGATAATATTTGTTTGTAGGCTTTTTTTCTGTGTTTTTTATTTTTATTTGAAGAACTTTATGGTTTTTTTTGTTTAAATGTGTTTTTCTCAGTTCTTTAAAATTCACGACTCTGCGGTAAATATCTCTTTATTCTCTCAACAAATTTCTATGAAATTTTCAGGAGTTGTTCCTATTGTTATTACAGATGTCCCCTACCTCTTTTATTGCATTGTGATAATTAGATAAAAAGATATTTAAGTCCTAATATGGACAAAAATGCCTCTTTTTTTGTTTTTGAAGTGTTTTTTTTATTTAAAAAAAACTAGTCGATGTTTTTGTTTTGTTTTGGTACAGGATCTTCTTTAATATATTATAAGCATGTCTGAAAAATTTCAAGTTGATACCATGAATAGTTTTTGAGATATTTACCGCAACGAAATGACTCTATTTTGGGGTTGCCGGGACCAAATTTCTCAAACCGGTTATTTAAAAAAAAAAAAAAAAAAAAAAAGATTTGTGATTAAAATGTGAATTTTAATTAACTTATAAAAAAATAATTTGTAAAATATAATTTTTGAAGGATTTTATTTTAATAGTGGTCTACCACCTTAATTCGTCATGCTTTATTAATAATTAAAATGGTATAAGCACATATTATAGTGACGATAAGACTCTAAGTTTGCGAGAAAAATATTTTTTGATTGTAAAACAAAAACGCCATTTAATGTAAACGATATTGAATAGTTTAAGTTTAATAATATGATCGTAAATCCCAAAATACTTAACTACTCATAAAAGTTAAAACCATTATCATTAAGTTAAAAAAAAATTTACAGTTAAATCTACCGATTTTTAATGGTTGGTAAAAACAACGTTTTTGCTTCGAATTAAGTTAGGCTGCTAAAAGTGACCATTTGCAAGGATTTAGAGTTTGGTTATTACATTAAAGCTCTACGCGAAAAAGTTAATACTAAGTACTTTGCTTTTTCTCAAATAAGGAAATCTTATAAACAAGCTATTTTATCATTTAACACATAAATTAACCTGTAAGTTTCAATACCGTGCTTTGATTAGGATGTTTTGCCAAAAATACAATGATTGACTCATTAATAAAGTTCATAAAAAAGCACTCCACATAGTCCATAAAAAATTTTATTTGCAAAAATAAAATTTTTATTAAATAAGATAATATTAAATTAAATTTAAAAAATCAAAATTAATGATAAAAGAAAAAAAAAAAATTAAAAAAAATTAAGGAAGGAAAATGTTAAAAAAAGAACCAAGAACCCATATCCAAAAATGGAATTTTTAATGATTAAAGACAATAAACCCTTAATTCGGCACTGAATGTATGATGGACTACTAAAAATAATAGTAACTTGCATCAATGAATACAACGGTAACTATGACTTTGCTTTTAAATGTTATCCTATTAATGATAAAACAAAAAGCTAATACAATTGTAAATTTATAATTTCACAAAAGTTCAAAACAAAAAAAAATTCCAAATATTAACAGTATATTATAATCAAGAAGCACAATAAATCTTCATCAATCACTTCAATTCAAAATATGTGAAGCCAGGAATAATCTGGAACCATATGGCAGAATCTTTGCTCATCAATCATTTTTTTGAATTTTTTAATCATCAATTTTTTTTTTTGAATTTTCAAAATTTTTGAAAAAAAATCAACTTTTTTTTTTAAATCATCAATATATATCTATATATATATATATATATATATATATATATATATATATATATATATATATATATATATATATATATATATATATATATATATATATATATATATATATATATATATATATATATATATATATATATATATATATATATATATATATATATATATATATATATATATATATATATATATATATATATATATATATATATTAATTTATAAAAATAAAGAAAACAACTTTTTATGGTACTAATAGTTTCATGCCTAAAGGCAATCATCAGCCATGTAATACAAAACAAGAAACAAAAAAAACCGTTAAAATATAAAGTTACAAAGGAGTGTGCTCCGTCTTCAAAACAACACAAAAACAAAAAGATAAGAAAAAACTAAAAACGGCTGCCTAATCAACCGTATCGAAATTCGAAAGGAGGAATTTGCTTTTATGTCTACATTTAGATACTAATTCATTTCTCTTATTTAATAAGTTATCATAGGTGTACGATATTATGAAATCCTTTTCGTATAGACATAAGTTGCATCGTTTTATTGTAGGATTGTAAGATCTACAACGTTTTAAAATTTTCCATTTAATTGTCGGGTTTACTCCATTTTCTTTTAACTTCCATACTTCCTTAGACAACTCTGTATCGCTTTTATATTTTTCGATGTTAAAAGATTTTGTATGATTAGCGTATCTAAGTTTAAAAGCAGTTTAACTTACTC
>NC_061166.1:51218177-51233177 GCF_022113875.1 Hydra vulgaris | reverse complement strand
GTATATATATATATATATATATATATATATATATATATATATATATTGAAGTATATATATATATATATACTTCACATATATATATATATATATATATATATATATATATATATATATATATATATATATATATTTATATATATGTGAAGCCGTGAATCATATGCGGACAAATAGGAACAATGTTTTGATATATATAAACATACGTGGCTATAAAAATGTATATTAAAGATGGCTTACTTATAAGAATATATATATTTAAGTGTAGTACAGTGTTTTAATAACGACACAACAATGGCGCTACGAGTAAGGGACGATTTGACTTTAGATGACCCAGATAATGCAGAAGCATGGATTAGATGCTTTTCAGCTTCCGCACGTTCAAAGAAATTAAAAGATGAGATAAACGGTAGCTACGAGATAACAGATTTATTTATGGCAAAAGCAGGGATTGAAGCAGTTGAAAAGATTTCTTTTATGGTATATCCAGAAGAATTAGAAAATATGATGTTTGATGATATTAAAACTGTTGTTATGTCCCATTTGAGACCTCAAAAACGACTAATTATTGCTGAAAGAGTTCGATTTTTAGCATTAAAACAGCAAAACAATGAAAACATCGTATCATATGCACAAAGATTACGCGAAGCTTCACGCTTTTGCAACTTCGAAAAATTGGGAAAAGATGGCCAAAGTGCGGAAGATGATTTGATTCAAATGAGATTGATTGATGGTCTCCAATCTTCTGATCAGAGAGTGAAAGCTCTAGAAATGATACAGAGTGGAGAATCGCCTAAACTAGGAGCATGTATTGACTTTATCAGGCAACTGGAGCAAATATCCTGTTTTAGTATACAAAACAACATCGAAAACAGCATAGACCTTCCTTCAGTTAATTACATTGATAAAAATAAAGAAAGAATGATTAAATGCAAGTATTGTGGCCTTCAACACCCACCTAGGAAATGCCCAGCATTTGGAAAGAGTTGTAAAAAATGTGGAAAGTTGAACCACTTTAAAAACGTATGCAAAGCAAACACTAAATATGAAAAAATAGTAGAGGAAATAGAGAACGATGATGCTAGTGTGTATTCCAGTAACATGAATGATACAAACTCAGAGATTAGTGTAAAAATTAATGACTACAATATAAAAATGCAAGTTGACACCGGAAGTCAAGTCACAATTATTCGAAAATATTTTTGGGAACCAATGTCTAAACCGAAATTACAAAAATGCTACCTTCGCATGAAACAGTTTGATGGCACAGTTATAAAAGTCCTAGGCGAATTTGAGGCAACTTTGGAAACCGAATCAAAAATGAATATCGTACGAATTATTGTTGCAGACTGTACAAAAAATCATGGTCTATTCGGTATGGATGTATTAAATATCAACGCCACAAAATTAGTAAATAGTATAGAACCTCTTGTTCATGGGCGTTTAATTAATTACAAAGCAAATATTCTGTTGAAAAACGGCGTACAACCAACTTATTTTGAAGCTCGACCTCTTCCTATCCATATAAGACCACTAGTGGTAGATAAACTTAATGGAATGATACAGCAAGGGTTGCTTCAAAGGGTTCCTCCTGGTGGAAGCAGATGGGCTTCACCGCTTGTGGTTGTTAGAAAAACAGACGGAGATTTACGCATTTGTGCGGATTACAAAATAGGTGTTAACCAAAAAATATGCTCAGACTCATATCCCATCCCAAACATTGAGACCGTATTTCATAAAATGGCAGGGATAAAATATTTTGCTAAAATTGATCTCAAGGGAGCTTATCATCAAATTGAGATGGACAAAGAGGCACAAGAAATAACAACAGTTAATACCCCTATTGGATTATTAAGATGGACCTGTTTACCTTTCGGAATTAAGACTGCAAGTGTGATATTTCAAAGAGCGATAGAATCTGTTGTTGGCGATATTATTCCCAATATGATTATATTTCAAGACGATATATGTGTCGGTGCTAAAAATGCTGAAGAACTCAAATCGAATTTAAACAAAATATTGAGCAAATTGAAGGAATCGGGAATGAGCATAAATAAACGAAAGTCAGTGAATGAAACAAAAAGTCTTTCATATTTAGGATATGAACTGTCAGAAAAAGGAGTTACCCCAGATCGTAATTTAGTCAGCAAAATACTTGGAATAAGTCCTCCTAATAATAAAAAGGAACTCGAGTCATTTATAGGATTAATAAACTTTTATGGTCGACACATTGATAAATATGCTGAAAAATTTTTACCTTTAAACAATTTAAGAAAGAAAGGAGTTACATTCGAATGGAGGAAGGAGCATCAACAGGCATTTGAATTGCTAAAAAGAAACCTTTGTGAAGAACCCGTAGTGAAGGTTTATGACATCAACCAAGATCTAGAGTTAACAACAGATGCTAGCGAGAAAGCTATATCTGGAATACTTTCACAGAATGGCCATCCGGTATTGTATCTCTCACGAACTTTATCGCACGCTGAGACAAGATATTCTAATATTGAGAGAGAAGCTTTAGCTATTGTATGGTCTGCTCACAGAGATAGGCATTTTCTGTTGGGTAGAAAATTCAAATTAATATCAGATCACAGGCCATTAGAATTTATATTTGATAGTAACAAAGAATTGCCCAAAGTCACATCCGCTAGAATTTTAAGATGAGCCATACAAATGATGGCATTTGACTACGAAATAAGCTACAAGAAGGGAGAAAACATTCCTCATGCTGACGCATTATCGAGATTGTCCTTTCTACCACAAGATGAAGAGAAAGACCAAGAAACATTTATACACTTAGTCGAGTCAGATATAGTGAACCTTGAGCAAATAATAAAAGAAACAGAAAATGATAGGGTATTGATGGACATCAAAAGCAGAATTAGGAAAAATAATTGGAGCAGATGCTCGGTAACAGAAAGACCCTATAAATCTATTAGGAATAAACTGACTATCGAAAAAGGAATTGTGTGTAATGGTGACCTCATTGTACCTCCTAAGACAATGAGAAAGATCTTCATCAAATCGATCCATGATGATATACATTGTGGCATAATGCAAACGCGATGTAGATTAAAATTAGAAGCCTGGTGGCCTGGCTACTGTCAAGATGTTGAAGATTATGTGAAAAACTGTGAAAAATGTGCCGAAATAAAAGTGAAGAAGGAAAGGACATTACATACATGGCCAAGTGAAAATAAACCTTGGTGTAGAGTACATATGGATCATGCACATGTACAGGGTATCGGACTGTTTTTGATTTTAGTAGGTTCTTTTTCTGGATGGCCGGAAGTTATTAAGGTAAATAACCGTGAAGCAACTACTGTAAAGGCAGTACTTCAAAGTGTTTTTTCAAGAAATAGAGTTCCAGAGGTTTTAGTATCCGACAATGCTGCGGAATTTATATATATATATATATATATATATATATATATATATATATATATATATATATATATATATATATATTTATATATATATATATATATATATATATATATATATATATATATATATATATATATATATATATATATATATTCATATATATTGATACAGAGATCTCAAAAAAAAATTTTCAACACCAAAATACTAATCTGCTAGTATATTTTATTGTTATATAGAGATGTATTTTTAAAATATATAAGATCTGATAAAACAACTAACTTTATGAGATATAAACAAGCCTTTTACAATATAAACTCAAATGTAAGAATTATGTGAAATGAAATGGTTAAAATAGCTTTCATAATCATCAGACAATAATTGAATGTTTTAAAATAGATATTTTGATTCATGATTTAATGATATGTAAGTTGTAATAATATTACAACTTACATATCACTAAACAATGAATTTTAAAACATTCAATTTTTGTCTGTTGATTATGTTACTAATATAATAACTCTACATGATTTCAACAACAATAACTTGAAAAAAATTACATGAGTTTCCAGATTTTACTAAATAGCAATGAGACTTGAGTTTTAAAACTCAAATAGAAGTTTAGTTAAAATTTACTGTATATGAAGTACAAAAACTTACAATAGTTACATTGTACTTTGTAAAAATGTAATAAACTTTATAATTGTGACATATAAAACTGTTTTTTGATTGTTTATAAACAGTTATATCACTTAATTTTATTGCTATTTAGTAAAATTTAATTTTAGTCTAAAATTAATAATAGCTATAAAAAATAATTCTATTTAAAAAAAAATAATAAAGCGATTATGCATAAACAACTAATAATAACTATCAATTATTTAATTAGTAAAACTAAACCAAATCCTAACTGATGAATTCCACGAAACTTATTTTTTTATCAAGAGTCGGCAAAGGAAAGCTTGTTTCGGACTAAACGGACAAATAAACTTTACACCAATCAAAATCGGGAGTCATCTCAGGAAATAACTCATCCTTATACGAAAGACCGTTAGCCATGTTATATATGAAACATGTATATGAAATATTATGAATATATTCTTTAGATCGGAGCAAATATTTTGACCAATCAAATTAGGGAGCCATTCCTGTAAGTCTTCGATTGTAGGTTTTATTTACATAAATCAGGGTTAGGGTTATAAGAATAAATAGTCATAAGAATAAATAGTCTGGAAATAAAGGCCGTTTCCATTGTTGTGCCGTTTTATGTTGAAACTCGTATTAACGACCCGCTGAAGGTGCACAGAAAGATAAACAAAACTTTATTTAACATTACTCTCTTTAAGAGTTTGAACTGAAGACTGGTTTTGAGATTTAATTTATATAGTTTTTGAAAATTTTTTGTATTAATTATTTTTATAATCTGTTAAGAAAAGATTATTTAGTTTTAAAAATCTATTTTACATAGCTAAAAAAGTTATAAATAAGATATATATATATAATATAATTATATATATATATATATATATATATATATATATATATATATATATATATATATATATATATATATATATATATATATATATATAAAATCTATTTTACATAGCTGAAGTAGTTATAAATAAAATAAGATATATATATATAAAATATATATATATATATATATATATATATATTTATTTATATATATATATATATATATATATATATATATATATATATATATATATATATATATATATATATATATATATATATATATTATATATATATATATATATATATTATTTATAAATAAAACTGCATATTTTTCACAACTATTAGTTTCATGCTAAATATATATATATATATATATATATATATATATATATATATATATATATATATATATATATATATATATATATATATATATATATATATTAACATATTCACAACTACTTTAGTTTTGCATAGTAGATTTTTATACTTGCTCTGTTCTTTTAAGAACATTAAGCACTCTATTTTGTAAAATATATTTTAAAATTGTCAAACTGTAATATATTTTTGATATATATTGTAATAATATATATCGAAGTAAATTGCATGTTACACATAATATATATATATGTATATATATATATATATATATATATATATATATATATATATATATATATATATATATATATATATATATGACTTTAATGCTTCCAGAATAATAGATTTGTGTATTATTAGAAGAACCATGAAATATATTCTTTCTCCAATTTTCAGCCAATGCATATATATATATATATATATATATATATATATATATATATATATATATATATATATATATATATATATATATATATATATATATATATATATATATATAATATATATATATATATATATATATATATATATATATATATATATATATATATATATATAGCTAGTAGTATATTAGTAGAATTACTTTTTATAAATATTCATGAAATTATTTTTTAGAATATTTATATATGATATGATATTATATAATAAGTTATTTAATTATCTTCACTTTTTTTTTTCCAGATGTTTGTAAAATGGTTTATTATGTTGTGTCAATAGATCAAAAATCAATATTAATGTTGTTTGTTTTTTTGTTCTTTGACACAAAAACTTGAAATTTGTTAGCAAAATTTTGCTCTTTGACATACTGGGAAAGAAAATATTTTTTCAATTATTGGATTTTACTATTCATGACTAATAAGAAGTAATTTTTATTAACGGTGAGTAAATTTTCCAAGTTAGTGTAATATTGGTCATATAAGCATATGTATTTATTTTTGATGTTTTTAAACATTTAACTATTATGAATATTAAGTGTTAGCTTTATTTCACTAGCTTCAAAATTCTGAAATTACTTTACTGTTTATGATATCAGAATAATTTTAGACTGGATATGCTTTGAGTGAGATTTTTATTAAATTGCCAATTAAAAATATTAAATTAAAATATATTTTAAAAATGGTTTTTTCAAATCTTTGTAAAAAAAATTTTTGTTTGTTTAAAAAACTCTGAAAATGACAAAAAATTTAGCATTTATAAATTAATATTACAAATATTTTGCTTAATATTTTTGTAGTTTAACATTGTATCTAGGAAATTTATTTCTTTAATTGCTTTTCTATATAGTCAAGTCTAACAAAATTAAAAACCTAATTGATATATTTTATTGGAAATTCTTATGTAAACACATAAATATTTCTCTATTTCTAGATTATCAATTGTCAAAAATCATTTAAACATTTTTTAAATTCATTGACACAACTAGATAGATATATATCGATGGCATTATGCACAGAAGTGTTAAGTACAACATTTGGTCAAATTGAGCTAAGTACACAAAAACTGTTGTATTATTCAAAGATTATTCTGTCCGAATATGGTCAGTGTATGATAAATTGTTATGAGTCTACTAATTGACATTACGTGTCAAGTATAAAAATGAAAAAAAAAATTGTATGCACAAATGCTCAAAGAGTCCTTGCCACATTTGCATTTTTAGTTTAACACTTAACACTTCTGTGCATAATGTCATCAATATATATATATATATATACATATATATATATATATATATATATATATATATATATATATATATATATATATATATATATATATATATATATATATATATATATAGGGGAAAGCGGGGCAACATGGCGAATGAGGCAAGATGGGTTTTCATATAACAACTCAACAAAAAATCTTGAAATTGGGTGAAAACAAAACTGTATTTGCATCTATTTTAAAACACCAATAGGTTTTTTGAAATGTTATTAACGCAATTTTATACGCATAAGTTTACTTTTTGCACTTAAAAAAAAATTCCTCACTTTCGGTTTCTCATAATGAATAGTGTTCTTCAAGTTTAACTTCTTTATAAATAGTTTTTTGTGATTTGTGTTTATTTTTTGTTACTTTAGTTAGAGTTAGTGGTAGTTTTTAAAATTTTATAAAATTAGAGGTAAAAATTGCATTGTAAGTCATCTTGATCCAGTCACGTGACCAGTTGACAAATTTATGAACTTTTTATTTTAATATTTATTCCAAAATGTTATATTTGCAAACTGAAAATTCATGCTGACAATGAATCATTTTAATAACATAAACATACTGAGAAAGTATTATGGTTTCACAACTCATAGTTTTGCAATAACTTGGGGCTTTCAAAATGTTCACCATGTTGCCCCGCTTTCCCCTATATATATATATATATATATATATATATATATATATATATATATATATATATATATATATATATATATATATATATATATTTATTTATTTATATATATAGTCTTGCATGGTAGTCACAAAGTTTTTCCCATAAACTGTTGTTTTAAAGAGCGCATTAATAAGCCTGACCAGAAAATGTTGAAAAACTTCATAAAATTTTTTTTTTTTTTAAATGATAGACTGCCTGCCCAAACCAAACCCTCAGTCGATGTAGCAGCACTCCCTAGCGAGCCAGGCTATTTGTAAGTCGATGTAGCAGCACTCTGTTGCAAGTCAGGCTATAAGATAGTCGATGTAGCAACACTCCCTTATAGCAGCAGGCTATAAGATAGTCGATGTAGCAACACTTACGCATGTTTTAAAAATGTTTTTTAATAAAACAAAAACAAAAACACCACTAGTTAAAAAAAACTTTTTACTCATTATTATTGGGGTTTTTTTAAAAAACAATAAAATTTAATGTACTTCGGCATTAATTTAATTGCTTTGACATTTCGACGACAATAAAATGCAGCTTAAGAGACAAGGTAAAAAAATTGTAGTCGAAAGAGACTTTTTTTTACCATAAAAGGGTTTTTCGACTACACTATAAGGATATATATATATATATATATATATATATATATATATATATATATATATATATATATATATATATATATATATATATATATATATATATAGCTCAGCAAACCCTTATATATTTTAAGTTTTAAAATGCTAAAAATCTCAGTTTCTCAAAATGCTAAAAATCTCAGTTTCTCAATAGTGCCACTACATTGGGTTGGAGCAGAAATTGTTTTTTTCCTTACTCCTAATTTTTTTTTATAAAAATGAAAGCAATATAAATTATTTTAAGCAATATAAATATATATAATAATAATAATACTATATATATATATATATATACAAAATAGAGTGCCTAATTTTCCTAATATAAAAAAGCAATAATAAATTAGTAGAAATCACCTTCTCAAAAGTCTTTTTTGAGAAAACATTAATATATATATATATATATATATATATATATATATATATATATATATATATATATATATATATATATATATATATGTATATATATATATATATATATATATATATGTATATATATATACATATATATATACATATATATATATATATATATATATATATATATATATATATATATATATATATAAAATATATATACATATATATATATATATATATATAAAATATATATATATATATATATATATATATATATATATATATATATATATATATATATATATATATATATATATATATATATATATATGTATATATATATACATATATATATACATATATATATATATATATATATATATATAAAATATATATACATATATATATATATATAAAATATATATATATATATATATATATATATATATATATATATATATATATATATATATATATATATATATATATATATATGTATATATTTATGTATTTATATATATATTTTTTCGTTTTTTAATTTTCATAATTATTTTAAAGTCAATTTTTAGGCTGAAGAAAATTTATATCATAGACTTTTGAACTTTTTTAGTAATATTAGATAAGGTCTTATTGACATGGAACAATGTAATTTTGCATAATTTTGAATAAATCTTTTTTTTTAACAATGCCAAAATGCAAGAACAAATAATAATCAAGAAAATTGTAATCAATTCACTAAAATAAATTACAGTTGTTTAAATTTAATGTAAAAGTAACAAGAAAAAAAGGAGATCGATACTTTCGCTTTGAGATGTTTTTGTTTACTGTGCACCTTCGGAAGAATGAGAACGAGTAATTTCTGGAACAAAAACATAAACAAAGCGCTATTGTTTGCTTCCAGACTATATATTTCTTATGACTCTGATGAAACATGTATATGAAATATTATGAATATATTCTTTAGATCGGAGCAAATATTTTGACCAATCAAATTAGGAAGCCATTCCTGTAAGTCTTCGATTGTAGGTTTTATTTACATAAATCTTATTTACCGCTATTGTTTTTAATTTGTCTATAGTATTATAGTTTACTAACTTTGTTAATTTATTTTGTATATTATTCTTAAGTAAATTATATAATGAGAGTGTTAAGTAAAACATGTACAGAGAGTAAAACATAAAATTATATTATTTTTTGTTATACATTCAATGTGTAAATAAAAATGTTATTTATTTTTATTAATTTAATTTTATTAATTAATTTTTATTTTCTTAAATTCATAAAATACAGTGTGTTTTATTCACACATTGATTGTGTAATAATATTTTTTGTTATTGTAAATGTATTGTAATACATTTACAATAGTTACCCTGTGTGTTACATAGTTAGGGTTAGGGTTATTGTGTATTATAATACACTTACCTAATGCATTTACCTATTATATTATTACATTTAATAATTAACTAGTGTGTAACACTAAGAATAATTATTGTAAATGTATTATTATACATTTACAATAATTAACATGTATTATTATACATTTTCAATAACAAAGCAACACACAATTTCTTACACGCTACTACTAAGCCAATACTTTTTTATTCTAAACTATGGCAATACTTTCAATCAGAGGTTTGTTGGTTAAAAATAAAATTAAAATTAAATTGATATGCTTCATAAAATTATATTGTTTAACTAATGATACTTTATTAAATTGTTTTATTAACTAATAAAGTTAAATATTAAAATTAAATTTAATTTTTAAATGATGTAGTTTTCTATAATCAAATTTTATCTTACTATAAGGATGTCAACGAATATTATCTTACTGGCCAGATCTTTTTTTTTTAAATATATGTCTTTAAAAAACATTAAGCACTCTAACTGTAAAATACACTATGTAAGCTAGTGTATTCTAAAATTTAAGTGCTCAATGTTTTTAAGCCTTACGTTTGCAAGGAAAAATTAGTTCAACACAATTTGCATTATTCAATGACCAGATTTGTTCAATGTTGGAGTAAGTTCCTGGCAAATTTTCTGATGCCACAACAAGAATTTTTCTCTTAAATAGCGTCTTTCTTCTAATCCTTTGAATAAGAGGTTGATTTTGAGGTGGTAAGCTGCTATCTGCTCTTAATGCAGTACAACAATGATTAGATAAAACTTGAGAAACCCATTACCACTATCAATTCCAAGCTTAACAAAATATCCGTCAGAAAATTTGCAAGAGAATTTGCAACATGATAAATCATTGCATTGAGCAACATCCCGAACTGTACTAAAATCTCCTTTCCATTGGTAGTTTTTAAGTCACTGCAGGTGACTTAAAAAATATTCTAGGCTTAGATTAGTAAAAACACTCATCTAAATATCCTCTACAGTCTGTTTTAACCTAATAAACCTGCTGAAGGAGAAACAGACTGTAGAAAAGATTTTGATAAATGTTTTTAAAATTTTTTATATATATATATATTTATAAAATTTTACATCGACTACATCGACTGACAAATAGCCTGACTCGCAAGGGAGTGCTGCTACATCGACTGACGGTTTGGTTTGGGCAGGCAGTCTATCATTTAAGAGAAAAAAAATTGTTTAAGTTTTTAAACTTTTTCTGCTCTGCTTTATTAATGCTCTTTTTAAAACTACAGTTTATGGGAAAAACTTTCTTTAACATTATTATGTTGTTTGACCTTCAACTTTATGTTGCAATCTCCTAATTTATGAGTGAAATCACTTGTATTAATAATCACAACAATTATTAGTCTAATAAGTTTTTTTAATCTAAAATAACACAATGAATAATTTAATCACAACATTTTCTGCAGCCATAAAATATATGAGTTTATATTAAGTAAGGTTCTTCGCATATCTTCTTCTATTAACTTTAATGGTGGACGACTTATTCTTGAGGATCTACATGGTTAGGATTAGGGTCAGGGTTAGGGAAAATTTTCTGAAAATTAATAAATGCTCCTTGTGTATAAAGCACTTGAAGTACATTGTTTTATGAACTCATTGCTCAGTAAATGTAACCTTCTTACACACTCCACAAGCCTATTTCCCAGATATTTTTACTTAGTCATTCTTAACTGGATGACCAATGTCTTTATCATGTAATCCTTAGCTCTTTTGTTTCAATTCCATCTTGTTAAGACTGAAAATTTTAAACACTATATATTAATTCTTCTTCAACTACATAAATTAGTTTTAATGCTAAGACAAGTCTAAACTCTTTACAAATAGATTACAAGAGCGTTACCAAAACCAAGGGTGTATCACTGAACAATGCTGCACACTAACCTTTACTTTCAAACTATCACTCTCTCTTTTGTTTTCATTTATGTTGTGATATTTTCATACATAGTCGTGAGAACTTTTTTAACATCTGAATATCATTAAACCCATCACACAAGCTCTCATGGCACATTTTCAACGAGAGTATTTATAACTATAGAGCAAACATCTATTTTAATTTTTTTTTATAGACTTGAGTGTTTGTGTTAAGCTTGTATAAAATTTTGGAAAGGTGTTGCCAATTTTTATGTATTCTTTATATGGTTATTTTTTAGAAGTAAAATTCAAAAGTAAATGATAGTTAAATCTATATAATTCACTACAAACAGTTATACACGAAGTCTAAGATGTAGATGATGAAGATTTGCTGCACGTCACATCAATCAGAGTAATGCTTGTGATTACCTTATTAGAGTCATGACTTAGTAAATCTTGATGAAAAAAACTGTTTGGTGAAAAGACTTTTAGCAAAAAAAAAATCTTATTAAACTGTCTAAATGATTACTTCAATAAAAAAGGTGTAGTGCATACACTTTTATGTGTTCTTTTTCATTAATTCTTTGTCAATAAAAAGTTGATTTGTCGATGCAATATATATCAAGTTTAGCCTATTTCAAAAAAGTGTAATTTTTTTAATAAAATGTAACACTAAGTAATCTAATACTGTAAGTCCATAAAGTGGACTTTGAAGTTTAGAGTTGCCAAAATCAGAAATTTTCTTTTGTCTGAGTTTTCAAAACTAATATTATACTGCAAAAAAACACTAAAATTAAGGTAAATTAAAATGGTTACCAGCGAAGTCAGAAGCGATTGCTATAAATGTCAAAATATTGCATGGTGTGTGCATGCAAGTGTTTGTTACCTAAATGAATTTATTTTTTCTGCAAATTTATTTATATGTTAAAATGCTAACAAAAATTAAATTCTTGTTGCTTTTTTAATATTCACCAATTGCAAGAAGGAAAAAATTAAAAAGCGCATTTACAACTTCCATCAATTACAAAAAAAGTTGATATCAAAATTGTTAACCTTGAGTATAGCCAGTTTTGATTTTTTTTTTAATGAAATGATTTGGGGTCATTACGTTACGCTATAAGGGGGGGAGGGGCTTGGTGCTTTTGTGACAACTTGCTTCTTCTGACAAAGGTGAGGAGGTGGGGAGCGGAGGGAGGGTTAAAAAGGGTCAAAAATTGCGTGACGTATTTTATGGACGACCCCTCATCAAAAAACTACATTAGACTTTATATTCATTAGTTAATTGAAAAATTAAATTTACATTTAGTTTTGTAACTATTTGCATTATTCCAAGAAAAGTTTATTTTTCAAAAATCATAAATAATCTATTAAAATTATAAATAATCTATTAAAATTAATATTAGTGAATTTTTCAACTCAAGATATTAACTTTTCTAATTACTCAACAAATAAAAATATCAGCAATCCTGATTTCAACAACGCTTTAGATTGCATAACTTCTAAAAGTTGCGTGAAAAATGATAAAAAAAGAAAATTTGTGTACAAATTTTATTTATTTTTAAAAACACAGTTACAAGTTAAAATTAGCTCATTATTTTCTAAATTTCCATATGAAAAACCATGCAGAAACGAACAATGCATGCGACATCGTGATTTACATGCTCGCAAATGTTCTAGACATACCAATTTGAAAAACTTTTTCGACCGTGCAAAGAAGTACCTTGGATATAATATATCATATGAATTTTTTTTATGCAGAAGATTTGCAATTTAGTTTCGCTTTACTTTAATAATTTTTTTAATTTTTTAAAAATTTTATAAAATTAAGGTAAATCGAGGCGTTTTCTGGCCGGTCGACTTACACGGCAAATGCTCCCAATAATGTTGAACTTCGATTCATCACTGAACAGGACAGTTCGCCATTTCTGCACATTCCAGTCAATATGAGATGTAGCAAACAGGACTCTTTTCTTCTGGTTCTTTAGTGAAATCAGCGGTTTCTTTGCAGGGAGTCGAGTAAACAATCCGGCTTCAACAGCACGTTGTCTGATTGTTCGGTCCGATACAGGCAGCTCTAATTGCTTTTGTAACTCGACTGATGATATCCAGGGATCATTTTTGACGGATCTGACTATCATAGAATCCTCTCTAGAAGTGGTGGAACGCGGTCTTCCACCTTTCTTATCTGCTGCCAACTTCCCCGTAGAACGATATTTGAGACAAAATGGACCTTATCAGTCTTGATACGGTCCATTTTTTCACGCGATATTTACCACAAATACTTTTTTTTGACATTCCACTTACGTAATCGCCAATAATTTTCTTTCTAAGTTCCAATCCTAGACTGTCGGGAGCTATTTTTGCACTTGAAGTCATAAAAATAATAAAAATAAATAATCACGCTTCTCAAGGCTTACCGTGTTACATTTACCTTGTGATGATACAATAATGCTCTGTGGAATACAACGTCTTGGTTGAATGTGGACTTTATTGATGTAATAAAACACTTGTTGTATTTCACTTCTTGTATTGATGTTCTTCGATAAAACACTTTGATAAAACTCACTTCGATAAACTGTCTTCGTAATACTGACTGATTGACTTCCATATACTGACTGAATTACATGTCGGTTTACATGTCTCTTATATAGTAAAATGAACCTGTGTGAACCTGTTCTGGAAGATTCTAGATGCTTCTTTTCGATGCTTCTGGATGCTTCTGGATGCTTCTGAATGTTTCTGGATACTTCTGGATGTTTCCAGATGCTTCTTCTGGAAGCTTCTGCATGCTTCTTGAAACATCTGGATACTTCCTTTAATTATTAAAAAATTTCCGTGACAATGACACGAACCAGACTTAAGAAAATGAAAAAAACCAAAAAAGTTGCACTTGTTTTTTCTGCTGCAAAATGGCACTTGTCAATGAAATTCTGCCTGTGTGCTGTCACCTGTCAGCTAATTGCTCATGTCATGGCATGCTATGACTCCAGAACTGTTTGCTGTGGTAGTATAGTTCGTTTTGTTTTTAAGACGTAAAATTTGGAATACTTTTTAGCATTGTTCCATGTTGGTTGCAAATGTTTTGTCCAATACTATATATATATATAT